>JARHVA010002707.1:1240000-1447500 GCA_037957365.1 Torreya grandis | reverse complement strand
TTTCTTTAATTTTAAGTAAGGAAAATGGTGTGAATTAGATTGAACATTAAGGTAACCTCTAATGTGAACCCTCAAAACTGATCCTAATCAGATAAAATCCAAAAAAGATATAAAAAACAATCAAATACTCATTATCATGAATGAAACTAGAGACAAATTAACATCACTAGATCAAGAAGTTTATGGGTAGGGTGAGGAAAATGAATAAAAGGTTAAAAAGGAATAACTAGCTAGTCAGGAATAACATCAAGATTAGGGGCATGATGAGGGTCAGTAAATAGTAAGAACTCTAGTAGCTAAAAAACTTACACAAAATATAAAGAAAGTGAACCCACCCAAAGTTTACGGAATAATGTTTTGTTATGGAACTAAATCTTGGATTACAAAGATGGAAAAATATTTCAAGATTTAAAATTATTTTGAGATAACCGAGGCTATTTGGGGAACCTACCAACTAGATGGTGAATAAACAACTTGGTGGGATAATAAAAAGTTAGAGATGGGTATTGACTCTACCACCACTAATTGGGAGTAGTTTGTAACTTTTTCTGGATCTAAGTGGATACCAAAGTTATACTTTGATTAGAAACTAACAAATTTCCAAAATCTAAAGTAAGGGGATTTATCAGTAAATGAGTACTGGGCATAATTCACAAATATATTAAAGTTTTTTCTATAGTATCAAAGGGATAATTTTTTTTGGATCAAAAATCTTATCATGGGTTTAAAACCTCAAATAGGATGTGAAGTGGATGTCTATGGGACACCCACCATGGATTAGGTCTTTAATAAAGTAGTTAATTAGAATAAAAAGTTGAATCACTTGTTGAGGTTAGGGAAAAATTCAAAAAGAAGTTTGGAAGCTCAAAGATAACCTTAAAAAAAACTAGAAACATAATGAAAATTCCAAGAATAGATTCAATAGTCATAATCCAAGGTTAAATGAAATGGATGTCAAGTGTTTGTAGTCAAAGCTGATGAAATTAAAGAAACCAAAGGACCATCTATGGAAGAATATCCCCTTTTATAGTAATTTTAGGATGTTTTTCCAAAAGAGTTACTAGGTCTAACTCCTAAAAGGGAATTCAAATTGACTATTTATGTCATTCCAATATCAAAACATCAATTCAAGATTCCTTAAATAATGACAACAACTAAATTAGTTGAGTTAAAATTCCAATTTTAGGAGATGCTGGTTGAGGGTTTGATTCGACCAAGTGTTTCACCATGGGGTGCACCTATAGTTTTTTGTTAATAAAAAGGATGGAACCCTTCACTTAAACATAGATTGCAGGATGTTAAATAAGGAAAAAATCAATAAAATGTATCCTTTACCTTTCATTGATGATATTTTTAATCAAATGTGTGGTACAATAATATTTTATAAGATTGATTTTTGAGCTTGGTATCATCAATTGAGAATTATGGAGGAAGACATTCTAAAAACAACCTTCAATACCATGTATGGGCACTATGAATCTACAATGCTTCCTTTTGGGTTAATGAATGCACCTACAACATTCATGAATCTCATGAATAATGTGTTTAGGGATCACCTTCATCAATTTTTGCTAATCCATCTCGATGATATCCTCATCTATTCAAAAAGTGAATAAGAGCATATTGAGCATTTACGTCTAGTTTTGTAATGGTTGTAGAAGCATAATATCTATGGTAAATTTTATACATGTGCCTTATTTAATATAAGAGTGAAATACATAGGAAATATTATCTCTATATAATGTATTTCTATGGATCTAACCAAGATTAAAGACATTATGGAATGGCCAACACCCAAAAATGTGTATGAGGTGCATAGATTTATGAGTTTAGTAGGGTACTACAAGATGTTTGTGCCAAATTTCTCTAAGATAGAAAATATAATCACCTCTCTTTAGTGGAAAGAGTAAATTTTTTTTTGGTTCGATATGTGTGAATAAGCCTTTAAGATTCTATAAATGAGGCTTACCTCAACACCAATATTATAGATTCTAGATGCAAATGGTCATTTTATAGTGATAATTGATGATTCAAGAGATGGTTTAAGAGGAGTTATTATGCATAATATTTTGGTTTTAGCTTATCAATCAAGGAATTTGAATCCATATGAGGTAAATTATGGCCCACATGACCTAGAGTTAGTTACCATATCACATGATTTATAATTATGGAGGTATTATTTCTTGGGAAAACCTTTTGAGCTTATAACTGATAGTTTGAGACTCAAGTATATATTTACCCAACCTAACATTAATTCTCATCAAATGTGATGGTCAAATTTTTTTTAGCCTATGATTTTGACATTAGATACATTAATGGCAAAGAAAAAAGAGTTGTATATGTCCTTAGTCATATAAGGTACATTACAACTTTAGCTACAATAATAAGTAACTTCTAAGATTAGGTAGTGAAATTATCATCAAGAGATGAATAATATGAGAAAATAAAGAAATCATTCGAAAATAATTCATAGGATCTTAGATACAAAGGATTATAACTTAAAAATTATGGGTTTTTGAGATATGATGGAAGAATATACATGTTTAATAGGGAAAATTTGAGAGGTATTGTGATGAAAAAGTTACACAATGATCCTTATTTAGGACACCCTAGTGTGACAAAGCTCTTTTTATAACTAATACCATTGTATTATTTTAAAGAAATCAAGAAAGATGTGATATATTTTGTGTCTAGATGCTTGGAATGTTAGTGATTCAAGGCTGAACATGTGCATCCTACTAGGTTTTTGTACCCACATTACATACCAAAATGGAAGTGGAAAGTTATTAGCATGGAATTTATCCAAGGATTGATTATGTTTAGGAATCATCATGACATGATATTGGTGGTTGTGGAAAAACTTACCAAATTAGCACACTTCATTCCAAGTAATCTGATAGATGATAAATTGATAGTTTGTGGTTGGAGGAAAAACACCTCAATGATGCTTTCCCTCTCTTCAACTGATCATCCTAATCAGAATCATACTAACATATATTTCATTGATCTTATATCTATTTTATGAGGCTTATATGTATTTTTTTACATCCCATCATGTGTATTATGATAATTAGAGACACAATGTAAAATTTATACATTTCGATTTAATATTATTTAGTAAAACCATGGTTTCATAAATTATACATAATTATAAATATTGTATACTATAGAAGATATATTTTTATGTACGTATGTGTGTGTGTGTGTGTGTGTGTGTGTGTGTGTGTGTGTGTGTGTGTGTGTGTGTGTGTGTGTGTGTGTGTGTGTGTGTGTGGATTATTTAGTGTAAGTTTTTACCTTTCACTCCGATATACATTACATGAAGTAATTTATCTTCCATTCTATTATAAACTATTTAAAAACTAAATGGATCACATATTAACCAATGGGTTGGATATATTTTCTAAATTTATTATTCTAGATGCATTTAGTAGTCAAATAATGTAATATAATGATAATTAATGGAAATTATTATGAGTGAAGTATAATGATAAATTTTAGTATAACCCAATGGAGTTATATAAAAAATACAAGTTTCTTCCTAAGAAAGGGTGATTTGGGAAACAACCATTGTATGATTTTTGACCTAGATGGAAATGGATAAGGCCTTGATTAAAACTAAAGGAATCTCTATTGGGGATATATACACATAATTGAAAGCATAGAAATTCCCAATCCTTCATTTCGTTAGCCAAATTCTATAAAATTAATAACTTTTAAAGGAGTTTTGAGTACCTAAAATTGTCTAAGCTTGCCCAATGGATTAAAATTAACAAAATAATCACTCTTTGCACAAAATGAACCTTTGAAGGAATCAAGGCCCAATATGTTATTTGTTGAATCATAATTGATCACTTTATTTTCCTCTAAGTTCATCTAAATGGAGATTTAGTTATTTATCCTATAGTTTAGTAATGGAGGCCCACATTCTAGATTCTGAACATTAAGGTAACATTTTCCTTGTAGTAGTCACAATTTGATGTGACCAACATGCCTCATTTTCAAAATTTCAAATGAGGACTCTCTTTGATCCTGAATTATTTGTTTAGGGCTTGTTGTGAAATGAATTAGTCCAAATCCAAGTTGGAATTCATTGTTTTAAGCATGCATTTTTTATTTCAAAATGAGACTTGATATTATTTTAAACCAATTGAGTATTCCCATTGTTACTCTAGTAATTTGATTGATAACTAAGTCTAAAGGTTGTAATGGACATGTTTATTGAATTTATTTTATGTATGTATTTGGATTTTAGTGTTATAATATTCATCAAATTCCTATTTAAACTTTATGGACTAATTAAGCTAACTTTAGTTTTTCCCAAGGCTATTTTTTCTTCTTAGGATTATTATATCTTTGTAGACTAGCCTTGATAAAGCTTGCTTGATCTAGCTTATAAAAATCCCCTACAATATGGATTAATTTTCATACTCATTCATTTTGCTAAAGTTTCCTTATACAAACCATCACCCTATGTCTCTTTCTAACCTAGATAAACTATAAAATTTAAGAATGACAAAGTACCTATAGTTTAAATTCTAGTGATTAAGTATTTTTATTCAATAAGTATTAGGGTTAATGTTATTGAGATGCATGTCTTCATCTCACTTATTTACAACTTATGAATAAATGGTTTTAGGTCCTTATCATCTAAGTACCCAAGGAACCTATATTGTTCCATGTGTCCTCATATTTGTTACTTTATTATATCTACTCAAATAACTAAGGGAAGGACTCTACAATAACCTAAGATCTAAGATCATCCTATGTGTCTGAATCTCATTCCTCTAAATCAAAACAATGAAGCATCCAAGTATATATTATCTAGATAAGTGAGATCATGCCATACAACATGATACCACTCACTAGGATCCTGAAGGTAAGGGTACACATTACAACTAATGGTGATCGTCCAAATAAGTGAGGGCCATATGTGTTGTAGAATCTTGCTAATTCACAACCTAAAAATAGATTAAAGAACAAAATAGATGCCATGAGCCTCCACATTAATGGAATCAATCCATGTATTTTTATCACACTAAATCATGATTGAAATACCAATAACATAGTAGGAAAAGTTTATTCCAAACATAGAAGTGAGTGCAAGTGAAGTGTCACACTATAAGTAAAACAAATTGGATAAAGAAATCAAGGCCTAGATGAATGAATAATAGACACATGGCAAGGTAGATGACTCAATGAGGTGATGAAGAATCTAGAATCAACAAAATTATGCCACATGTTTCCCTTAGGGAAAAGTAGATCTGAGACATGAAGATTAGTCTTAGAAGTATGATAAATATATATCTATCATTTTAAAGATGACCTAGCATCCATATCAATTTCACTCTATAGACTAAAGATAAGGTCCACATAGGTCTTGATCAAGTGATAAATTGACAAATGTCCCAATCCCAATAATCTTGACTTGGACACTTCTTTTAGCTTCATCACATAAGTGAGAGACATGAAGGTGGGCCCCAAAATCATTATAGTAAGACATTTGTCATTTTTAAAAATGACTAAGAAGTTAAAAACATTAGTAAAACACCATGTGGAAAGTCCCTCAGTCATTCATATTGCCATAGAGGCAAAATAGGCATATGATCTCAACACTTCAAACAATAGCTCAAAGAAAAACGCTCCTCCATGAGTTTTTTTTTACTTACAGAGGTTTGATCTCATTGACTAATTATTGGTATCTCAATAAATCCTACTAGAACTATTATGATGCAGTCCACACCATACCTCTCCTCAGTGTTCCTTAGTGAGCCATGGGATTCCCTTCCATCTTATATATTATGGAATGAATTATATTAAGACATAATTTTATTTTACCATTTTAGGCCATGATGACCAAGAGTGGGATCTTAGGCCTCTTAGATTCAAGACTCATCTCTCCCTTATATATTTTTCTACCTAGTATGTTATAAGGGCCAACTCTATTTATAAATGAAAATTGTATAATAATGCTAAATTGATATTATATGTAAATGATTATAATTGTCTTGAAGGCATTCTATTTTATTATGCTTTAATGGATAAAAAATAATGATATAGGACTATAATTTATGATTTTTTTGTAGATTTTATGCATTAACTAGGATGTGCTTCCACTATTTGAGTTAGACTATTTAATTCATTTCATTTTATCTAAAGTTTATAAGGATAGTTGTGTAATTAACTATAGACCTATTTTTAGTTCATTAATTAAAGGAGTCTTAGAATTAAGCATTTTTCCTTTCTCCCCAGACTCTCTCCCTATGTCACTAAAGCTTGAGCCATCGTGAAATGTAACATACAGTGGTATAAATTTAGCTAGGCATGTTTTAGTCTTTAAAACATTTGTATCACACCTTTAATCATAAGACTTAATTTATGCCTTACCCTCCCTCTCTTTTGATGTTTATCTTTGAACAACTAATTTTTACCTTTCTTTAGAAATAGTGACGTGAAGCAAAGTAGATATTTAAAATTTAATATGTTATAATTAGTATAGATAGAAATGTAGAGGTTATATGAGTCAGTGAGAAAACTAGTATTTGACCTCTAGTGGTAGCACTCCATTTCTTGGAGATATATTCCAAGTATGTTATTTAATGGAGTCTCATACCTACAACTTATGCCTTGGATTGTCTTAGAATTTAATCCTAAAATGACAGGATGCAAGTCCCCTAGTTATTCTTAAGCTCACTCAATGCATCTAGTCCAATAGGTGAAAATGGGATCGATATCTTGGCTCAAACAATAAGAGACATTACATTTAGGGGCACGTCTAGATATGATTAAATTTTTAGTGGGTGGTAGGTTCCAATCTTCATAAATTACATTATCATATTGAGATTTATAGTTACTTATACATATCTTTCTCTAGATTATATCATGTTAGTTCTATGGATACATTGTGTTACTTCACATGCTTGTTAAATTATGTGTTCTATTGTTTTCCCCACCACTTCTTGCAATGAATTTTATTTTTATATCTATATAGGATCCTTTAGTTATCATGTTTCATTATTATTTCATTATTTATTTCTTATTTACATTTTATTACTTTGATTCACTCGATAGGTTCATTTATTATACATGGTTACATTTTTGTGGGTGTTTATATTGGTTGACTATACTATGTGATACTATATGTTTGTTTCCATGATCTATATCATGAATATTATTAATTGTATTATAGTATGCTTGGTTCCTACATTTCAAATATTTTGGCATATAATGGAGCATACTATTATTGTGTGATTCATTCTTATATGATGCATTTATAGGGGTGTATTATTATATTGGGACATATCATTATCCCTATTTACTAATTATAGTGGGGCATATCACTTATCCATTTTTTAATGGTTTCATTGGGGTATATTACTTACCCCTTCCTTTCTATTTCCTCACCTCTTTTTTAGCTTTGACATATTTTTTAAGCTAAGAATGAGCTTTGATGATGACAAATTTATATGATTATATGTGTAAACTATAAATTTCATTTCAATATTATTAATATTTTTAATCTATGTTACACATGATACACTTAATCCTTTTTTTTGAGATGCGTGATATGCAATAACATCCATCACCTCAAAAATGGGGCATATAGTTAGCTTTTTTAATCTTCAGTTATAAATTTTGAGTGGTTACAAGATAGTAGTCACCAAGATTTTTTAGATGTTATTTAGCTGGGAAGTATATTTCTCTACTATAAAGAAATAAATTGGGTGTTTTACACTTTTAAAAATATAAAATTTGACACATTTTGAAATATTTAGACTTCATGTACATATTTAAAATCTATGTACTCTTTCCTCTATCGGTATACCAAACTATTGTCTAATCCAACCTAATATACTAGTTAAACATATTTAGGATCACTTTAGTGTGTGAAATAAAGTTCTATAATACCAAATAGACCATCTCAATTTATTATATCATTTATTTTCACTCCCACAATAATATTAATAATAGTCAAATAATTGTGATTTATCGTAGGTGTCTGCCTCTATTGATAGTGTCCATGAACACTTAATGGTTATTTATAAAATTGGAAAGTTTCCATATTGACAACATAAAAACATTTAATGGGTTAATAATAGTAGGAAAAATATGGATTTAACTAAAAATACAAATAAATCCTAAGGTTATAGTTATCTTGGTAATTCATAAAAATTTTAAGAAATCAATTAGCACTCTATTGAGACATTATAAAAATGACACACATATATAAATATCCCTCAAAAGTTAAGTCATAGAGTTATGTATAAATAAATAAAAAATTCAAATTTTCATGGTTCTAAGTGTCAAAATTAATAAATTTCATTACATTATAAATTCATCATGATGGTGTGCATACACACACACATATGTGAGAGAAATATGTATAATTTGAGTACCTTTTTGAGTATTGAAAGATATGAAACTATTAGTAAATTAGTTAGGACTGGTTGGTTTTATCCAACCTAACATACTAACCCATTTTTTCAATGCTCATCTTGTGTCTAAATTTTAGTTAGGGTTTCAAAGGAAGGATAAAGAAAAGAAGGATCAACACACAAAATTGAAGGAAAGTGCACACATAGAAGGTATATACAGGTACATGAAAAATCAACTTGAGAAATCATAGACATGTACATTCAACAAGGATAGTATAAGTAAGACTTGGATAGTATCAGTCATTTTAGGGTTTTAATATTTTCTAGTAGCATCCACACAAGATTTGAGTCCCTATTTTTTGATTTGATCAGTTAAAAAGAAAAACACAAGCATTTTCAAAGATAATGATGAACACGATAAGTTAAAAATAAAAAATAAGATAATTTACCATCTTTTATATTAATCTTCTATCATATTTTTGAATTAACTTGGTGATTAAATATAATTAAGATAAAATGAATAGAAAGATATAAATTGTTGTAAATAACTTGCAAGTAGCCAAATGGAAACAAAGTAATAAAATAGATGAATCAAGAATGAATGAAAGAAGGATACTTATGAAAAACATATGAATAATTATGTATTTTATATTTTTATGATGACTATGTATGACTAAAGGATGGATGAAAATGATCATATCATATTGATCTTGCATGTGCAATAAGGACTATGACTATAAATTCTTAAGGTCATAATCAAATAGAAGGGTATTGAATCATCTTACATTACTATATTTTGTGGTTCAATCCTATCCATCATAAAAAATAATGGAAATAATGGCATAATCACTTGTGCCTACTTGAAATACACGTGTGTATAAATTTTACCTTTGAATGCATGTGAATGAATTGCAAATGACTTCTTAAAATTTGAAACCTTAATAAGGCTTGTAATATTTGAAACCTTGAAAAGATAAAGGTTGAGTTTAATGTATTGATATGACCCCACTTAACCTTATGTTGGTTTATCTTTTCCTAAGTATTTAATACTCTGAAGAGTGAAATCAATCCCACTTAATTATCCCACTTGGAGTGTTTAAACTATGCTCCTTTTCCTAAATGTATTAATCTAGAGATGGCTTAAATATTTGATAATTATTGGTTTGACTTGGATATAATATAATATTAAATTGGATAAATATTTATTTAAATTATTAGAATCAGATTTGGGAATAACAGGGAACCTTTTTTGAGTGTGCCTCAATAGTTTATTGTCAAGTGGTAGACTAGATGACTTAAATGTGCCTCTATAAAAATGTAAAATGGGAAAAGTTCATGATAAATATGCTATACATACATACCAACTTATAAGGGAGGGTATAAATTCTAAAAATAATCATTTTTATGGTGAAGGATATGACTAAACTATAAGAATCAAGATTGGCTACCACTATTAAACCATAATGGTCAATTCCATCATAAAAGGTAACATTTAAAATTTAAGATCTAGGATGTCCATAAAAATTCTTAGAAAGTTTTTTAATGATTAAAAACATGTATCTAGGTACAAAATATAAACTTATAAATGGATAGGTCCATGTAGTTACTTAGGATAGAGTAAGGTGGTGAAGTAGGCCATGATTAAGTGCCTAATTCAATTAAAGTAAAAGTGGGCCAAACTGACATTATCAAGTATTCATGACCAAATTTTAGAGACTAAATTTGTCCCCCATTATTATATAAATGTAATTACTAGATTAAAATCAAATTTATATCTAAGTATGTACAACACATTTTAACTTTGAGTGGAATCTTTAATTGTTTAGGATAATTTACCTTAGCCAACCTTGTATGTGTGAAACCAATGTTGTCTATTGTAACTTTGATTGAAGATGATGATTTATTGAAGCATTAGATAATTGGTGTTTCCCATGAATAACTTGGAGAAACTAGTTACTTAGTTTAAACCAATGAATAATTGAGGTTGATCAAGCCCTAATTTAAATTGAACATTAATAGAAAATAAGACCCATTGAGGGACATAGAAACATAAATTTGTATTGTTGGTTTTTGTAACCCCAAGATAGAAATGGGTTGTAATCCACAATGGATTCATAGGCTATAATGTTGGATGGAATTAAATCTACAAGTTATGCATTATGAAAGTTAACTAAACCAACCACTATAGATGGATTATATATTAAATTGTTACTTTATTCATTAATCCCTAAATGCACAATCAAAAGAGAATGGATAACATCCATGCTCATATTATTTCTATAAATAGAAAATAATATTGAAACTATGGCATGAATCTATATCATTCACATTGAATTTTAAATAATAGTATAACATGTAGGAATCTATATCATTCTCCCATTATGATACATGTAAAATTTGTTATTGAATATGAATGTGAATTTGTAAATTTTTTTTGAAGCTTGTGCATGAATTTGTATCATGCACCCAAAATTGTATGAATTTTTAACATGTTCCTATAAAGTGAGTGTATATCCATACAATATTCCCCCATAATATTTATTAATAATTAAATTTTTGAAGCATTATTAACTCTTTAAAATTATATTTTGTACCCAAAACTAATGTTTTCACACCAAAAACTAAAATTTACTCATAGAGGCTTATTTTTGTATGAAAAGCCTATTAAATGCCCTCCTTTTGATTCTTGAACACCCAAATATTATTTTTTATCATAATAGTAATTATAATAGATTAATATTATGTAATAGATAGTTCATTATATGGATCATGGCACTCATCAAACTTAACAAGCTAAACTAAAAAACAAACACAATAAGTGTAATGCCAACAATAATTCCAAGGACCACATACAAGAGACATGTTCAAATGTAAAATAAGCAAAGAATACACACACAAGGTTTATGGCCACAAAAAATGACATTAATAATGTTACAAACAAGGTAAATGTTTAAATATCACACAAAACAAATGACCAAGACACACAAATAATGGATATGTTCAAATGTAACACATGCCAAGAAAGATATCATAGAAATATTTTTTAAAATTATACATTATTGCCAATGGACATACATAATAGACAAGAAAAAATATAATATATTAAATAGAAATAATAACATCATTGTGTTTTATTAGAGTTTATAATTAATTTGGTGATTAAATTTAATTAAGATAAAATGAATAGAAATGTAGCAAAATTTGTAATATAATTTGTAACTAGCCAAATGAAGGTAAATTATTAAACTAGATAAAACACTAATAAATTAAATATAATTAACTATTAACAACACAAAAATATTTACCTATTTTCTACTTGTATGTTGACTATGTGTGACTCAAATATGGTTGGAAATGATCAACTCAAACTGATCTTGCATGTGTAATAATAATTGTGAGTGTAACTACTCAAGTTAAATATCGATGGGAAGGGGAAATGATCAAATTTCACTATTTTAATTTACTAATAAATTATATCACCTAATAAAACTTAGGAAAATCAGGTCACATTCACCTTTTCCTACTTGAAATATGTCTATGTGCATAAATTTGACCTTTTGATGCACATAGATGACTTGAAAATGATTTATTCAAAGTTGAAACCATAATAGGGATTTTAATAGATGGAAAATTGTAAAAATAAAGGTGGGGGAGTGTAATGGTATGAGATAGACAAAATCACCCTTATGATGATTGATCATTACCTACATATCTAATACTACGAAGAGGGAAATCAAGCCCATGTAGTTTTCCTACTTAGAAAGATTTGTGTGATTGTGCTCTTTTTGATACATGTATGCATCTATAGTTGATTTGAATAATTGATAATTACTTGATTGACTTGGATAAAATAATTAAAATCAGATTTAAAAAGAATATGGAAACTTTTATCAATATGAACTAGTGTAAATGTGACCCAATAGTGAAATTTCCAAGAGATGGAATATGTGACTTAAATGTGCCTTTATATCAATCCAAAATGGGAGAACCTCATGCTAAATATCCTAAAAATATATACCAAATTTTAATGGAGGGTATAAATTAAAAAATTAGCCATTTTTTGGGTGAAGGATAATACCAAACCATAGGGGTTAAGATTGACTACCACTATTGACCCATAGTGGTCAATTTGTTCTAAAAGGAAACATTTGAAATTTAAGATCTGGGATGTTCATCCAAATGATTAGAGAGGTTTTTAGTGATTAATAACATTTAATGGTTTTAAAATAGAAAAATAGAAAGGGATAGGTTTGTATAGGTACTTAGGATAGAATGAGGTGGCAAAATAGGTCCAGATTAAGTGCTCAAGTCAATTAAAGTGAAAGTGGGCCAAAATTGAGATTAACAAGTAGTCATGACCAAAATTGAGTGACTAAATTTTCACCCCCATTTAGTTTGGAAACAAAATTACTAGAGTAAGAGGAAAAATATGCCTAAGTGTGTGCAAATCAATTTGAATTTGAATAATTAATTTAATCATGCATGGCACTTTAACTTTCCAAACCCTACAAAAGCTCATGAAGTAGTCATTTTTTTCATTTGAAATTTGAAAAATATTGAAAATTAAAAATTAAAAAAATAGAAAATAGAAACAAGGGAAGAATACACTTGTATGTGTTAAATTATTGTTTATTTTACAATGTTTGAAGATGATGCTTCCTTGAAGCATTGAATAATTGGTATTTCCCATGAAAAACATAGAAAAATCGGTTCTTTAGTTAAACCAATGGTTAATTGAGGGTGATCAAACCCTAACTTGAATTTAACATGTATATAAAATAACTCATTGAGAGACATAAAAACTTCAATTGTTTTTGTTTCTCTTTGTTATCATATGATGGAAATAGGCTAGAATACATATGGATTCATAGAATATAATGCTAGAGGATGTTGTATCTCCAAATTATGCATGCTAAACTTTAACTTAATAAACTATTGAAAATGGATTTTAGATTCAATTTTTACTTTATTTCTTAATTATTGAATGAATGATCAAAAGATAATGGAGAAATTTTAAGTTCTAACCATGACTGTAGAAAACAAATAATATTAAAAAATTGACACAAATTTGTATCATGATATCATTGATAAATGCAAAATCTGTAATAGTATGTACATGAAAATTTTAAAAATTATGTTTAGAGATTGTGCATGAATATTTATCATACCCAAAATGTATGAATATGTAACCTAGTTCTATGATGTGGGTGAATATGCATGGCATATTCCCCCATAATTTACTACCAATAATTAAATATTTAAAACTTTTTGAATTCTTTGAAATTATATTATGTATTCAAACTAATTTTTGCTCATAGTAGCTTATCTCATGTACAAAAATATAACTAAAATATCTTAATTTTGAGGTGATGTATGTATCCTTAAATTCACTCATCTCAAAATAAAATTTAATTATATTTTGAATATTAAAATGTGATTATTGAATATTTTAGCATATATGAAAATATATGTCATAAAATTATGATATATATCTTTCAAAGCATGTAACATATGAGGCAAAAACTAAAGTATAAAATATAAATAAATTTATCAATTAATTTTGTTGGTTGAATATTTTGTCGATCAACATACTAATAAACAAAATAGGTCTAATCAGCCAAAGTAGGAAGATTAGTCATCCAAATGTGTAGGTTTACCACATCAGAAGGACACTAATCTCTCCTCTCTTTAAGGTGAGGTTCCCTATAGGTAAGCTATATATATATATATATATATATATATATATATATATAAATTAACAAAAAATAATACTCAAGGGTAGGACAAACCATCCATCTCTCTTTGTTTAGAGATGATGCGTGCAAATCCAAAGAAAAATTGTAGGGAAATGATAGACAACACTCCTCTTCTTTCAGAAGTACTATTTAGCAAACCACAAGAATACTCCAGGTAGTAATAGCAAAATGTAACAAAGGATGTAATAAGCAGCAAATTGAGATGCAGCACAAAGTCGTCACCTGAATTACTCAAGAGTAAGATACAAAGGATAATGAGGGAAAAAAGTCACCCTAAGGTCCTTTACACAAAAATGAAAAGAAAACACACTAAAGACAATTATGGGGGCACAAAGTCTCTCCAAAGTTGACTCTTTAGGACACCTTCTTGGTTGCTGTCACTAATTCTGCTTGTTGAATTAAAGGAATAGAAGATATATTAAAGAAAAAGACATAAGAATAGCTTCCTCAACAACAAAGATATTACAACACAAAGTCTGAAAAACCATTTGCTTTCTTATTCCAATAACAAAATATGATAAACAAAGTGAGCTCAAAGTCTTAGAAGTGCCTTTCAATTTGGGTAGAGTTTCATTCTAATTGTCAAAAAGAGATCCTTTTAAAATAGAAGAGAGTCCCTCATATAGCTATTTCAATAAGGACTCAAGAATAGTAACACATCATGTTGTAGTGGAATCTATTAAGATAATAGGATAGAACTTAGGGGCATTTTACCCATTTGATTTTATCAATGCAGGGAACAAGTCACAATTATTGAAAGTTTGCAACTTTCAATGTCCACTTGGTGATCTAATCTTACCTTCATCGTTCCTCCTTTTCTAGTTAATTAAATCAGGTCTTGGATTTAATTTTCTATTCTATTCCTTCCTCACTTTATGTTGGTCTTGGCCTTGAATTCTTTGAATGTATTATGGTCTGTAGGTTCAAAAGATCAACAATTATTTTGTTGTCTTGAATTTGACGTCTTTGAGCACCTATCACTATGTTTTTAACAGTTAGTTCATTGTGTTGAATTTGATGTCTTCGGGCATGTCACCGCTTGGTCCTCTTTTAGCTCTCTATTTGGCACTTTTCTAGATTAGACTTGCCCTTTTGAACCTTAAGAAATGATCCCTGAATGGCCTTCAGGCTTCTTGTTTTACATCCTTCCCAAAGGAAAGGAGACCCTTTGACTTTAGGAAGTGCCCTTTAAGTTGCAGATGAGAGTCCCCCACAAGGGAACCTACCCTTCGAGGTCCTTCAATGGCCCTTTTTCCTTAGAGTCTTCATGGGTTTTCCTCAATTTTTATCTATGAGTATTTTCCCTACGCTTTTCCCTAGGCAAATTCCTATGGATAATTCCTGTGGACGAATTCCTTCGAACAAATTATCTACAAAAATTTCCCACAGACAAAAAGTCTGCAAAAATTGTTTGCCTCTGTCAAGTCTTTCAAATTTTCTTGCACCTGTGGCTGATTCTTGAATTCTTTCAGACTTTTTGTCCAAAGGAATTCCTTTGGACAAAATTTTGAAAGAATTATAACTATTTGTTTTAAACAAAATTTCTAAAGGATTTTAACTTTGTGGCATTCTTCAAAAACGACCCTTCTGAAGGGTGTTTCTATCAATCAAGTGCCCTTCACAAGGGAACTTGTCCTTCGAGAATCTCTTTTAACTTTGATGATGAACCAACTATTGAACCATTCCATTGAACCATGGATTTGAACCATTTTGTTAAACTAATGCTTTGAACCAAATGTTGAACCTAGACTTTGAACCAAAATGGTTCAAGCTGATGAACATTTGTTTGAACCAACCATTGAACCAGTTCGTTGAACCAATCGGTTGAACCAAGATTTGAACCAAAAATGGTTCAATTTGATGGTTCAATTGAATGAACCAAAGTGATGAACTAACCATTGAACTAAATGATGTTGAACCAACCAGTGAACCAAGTTTTAGTTCAATGGTTCAAATAAAGCCTTAAACTGATTGATGAATTGTTTGATTGAACCAAAGGATGAACCAAAGCATTGAACCATTTGGTTGAACTGAGACATTGAACCATTCCTTTGATTAAACCAGTCGTTGAACCATTTGACGTTGAACCAAATAATGAACCAAACATTGAACCTACTACTAGTTTTTGCCGATGGAGATTTTGTTTAAACCAAGGCACTAAACCAATACCAAAATGACCAAGTGTTAGAAACTAATTCTTTCAATTGAAACCACCTACAGAAGTAGTTAAACCTATAGAAATGAACCTGCATGTAGAGTCCATAGAAACCAAGTCCATAGTTTTCTATAACCTTGAAATATTCCATAGATTTCAACTTGTAAAGTCCATTGAACTTGACCTATAGAGTTCATAGATTTCCTCTTCCTACTGAGTTCATAGATTCAAGCCTACATAGTCCATAGATTTAAGCCTGCAGAGTCCATAGATTTAAGCCTATAGAGTTCATAGATTTTTGAAATCTTAAAAAATGAGGAATTTGAATTCCCAAGACAAATTTTGGAAAGGGAAGAGATAATTTTGGTTTGTAGGACCAAAATAGTTCAAATGTTGTCCCAAACATGAGTGACATTTTTAGGGAACAATAGCTGGCTCCAATTGGGGAACTTCTGTCAATTGCAAAAAGAATTGAAAGGATTAGAATCCAAAATCTCTAGTGTCTTCATGTGTACCATTGGGTTACAGAGTCATGCTACCCAAAAATGAAAGACATCCAAAATGGAAACAAACAAAACAAAATAGAATTAAAAACTATACAAATGTACATATATACATATGGAATGATCTGATCCTTCAAGAATTGAAGTATTTCAGATGCTACTTCTTGGGAGACAGTGAAAATAGTGCTCTATTCTAATAAACCAGTAGGAAAACATTTTTCCCCTAGAAACAGTGATGGGCAAATGGTGCTCTCCACCAAGAAACCAATTTATTGTGTCTTCTTCTTGGCCTTTTCTTCTTTTTGTTCTAAGATAGGATGTGGTCTTAAAACTAGAAACCATAACTCTTTGCTTTCTTGGTGAAGGGTTCCTTTGACCAATTTTGATTTATAGTAGCATGGTCCATTACCATAATTGGTTGTTCTTCTATTTTAGTCTAGCATATGATTGGATTATCCATATCAAAATCCTGACAAATTATCAACTTAGCATCTCCTTTGATGTGAAGGAGTTTGATTTCTTCATCTCAAACACTCTTCAATCCAAGTAATAGAGATTTGCATCCAACTATATTGTTGGTGTTGTTGATTTGCAATTTGCATGAAGGAAGAATATCTCCTTGAGGAGATATCAACACAGTTCCAACTTTAGCATTGGTGGAAGAATTGTTGTCATGATTAGAAGCTCATCTTCTATCAAATTCTCTTCATTAGAGATGGAATATCCTTCCTTGTTTATACTACATCCTACCAATTCTCTTGAAGTCTTGTTTGGATCAATTCTTGAATTGTTAGCTACAAGAATTTCATCTGTAGAAACATGAACATCCTCTATGGTAGATAAATAATTACCCCTGCTTGAAGACTCAAAAAAAATTTGTGCTTCAGGGGTTGATGTTTGGATGACCACATATTTTGCCTCCTTTTTAGGGAGCAATCTCTTAATCACACCTTGGACAGGGATCCTTGCTTCAGACAAGTCCATGCTTAGTTCTCCTCCCACGTCCTTTCAAAAATTTCATCCAAGCAAAATGCCATAGGATGCTGGGATGTCAGCCACCAAAATAGTCATCTTGATTCTCTTGTCTGGAAAGGCTGCCAATGTAAATTGGGCATCTTTGATTTGCCCCAAAAATGCTACTTGCTTATTCTCCATGGAGAAAAATCTCCCAAAGCTTTTGGTTAATGTGAGACCAAGAGACTCAGCTACTTTTGTAGGCATGACATTGTTAGATGCCCCAGAATCAATGATGCAATTGTTGAGCTAATAACCATTTATTAACAGGGAAACATAGAAAGGTTATATTTTCCCAGGGGCAGTTGGAGGAGTAAAGACAAGATTATTTGGAATGGGTATGTTCTTTGGGGAATCAGGAATTATTTTCTTAATGTCTTGTCTTACAGGGATGGTCTAGTTCTTTACACATTGGACCAACTTATCCAATTGATCAAGATTGGACTGCAAGTATTCAAATTTAGACATTCGTATTTTGGTCTTTTTGACATGATCAATTATGTCAAATGGTTGAATTGGACTAGGAATGGAGGAAAGCATTTCAACATTTTGGGTTTTAGGAGGGATGGGAGGAGGACTAGTTTACAAAATGGGAGCAAAAGGTGAAGGTGAAATTGATGTACTTACATTTTGAGTGATCACTAGATACTTTAACTAAAAAGGAAGAAGGGTTCCATGCTTAGCAATAGTAACTACTGGTTGAGGTTTCTCTTCTATCTTCCCTTTATCAGCTTGCTGGACTGATTGGTTCTTGGATCTAGTAAACACTACATATAATCCATCAATAGCTTCTCCTTTGCTTTCAGGTTCATCCTGGTAATATAGGAAACCAATGTGAGAGTTGCTAGCTAATTCTTCTTGATTTTATTCAATGAGATCAATGTCATTTTCTTGGTCATACTCAAGTTGGAAAGAGAAAGCATGTTCTATTTCCAAATATCCAGCTGATGAGCTAGTTGGAGGAGCTTTAAGGAAAAGTTTTCCTTGTGGGGGGGGAAGGCAATTCTATTGCCCTTGATTCCTAGCAGCATTTCACTGATATGATTGATTTGGGAATGTCCTTCTTGGCATATCTCTATATGAAGGAGCAGAGGACATTCCTTACACCATTTGTTTTTTCAAGGCTAGCACTTCATTTACCAACTTTTGTACCATTGGATCAGTGGTTCTTGTAGATGCACATTCAAAAGATGATGAAGGTCTATTTTCATTTGGGTCTCTTCTTATCTTCCCTTTTAAGATGAGATCATCTTCTACCTTAGTGGCCAAAAGTTGAGTTGTAGTAAGATCTATTTGACTAGCATGTCTCAAGAGAAAACTTACTTCAGGTAACTAAGAATTAATGAAAAATCATTTCAGATTCTCAGCTTTAAGTCAAGCAATTACAAGAATTATGTTCCTCAATTTGTCATATTTGGCTATGAAGTCTCTCATAGGCTCATAAGGCTCTTTCTTCATCTATGTAATTTGAGCCAAAAGTGCATGTGCATCTTCTGTAGGTTTGAATTTAGCTTCAAACTTATCTTTGAGAGTATTCCAATCAGCCACTGACCGAGCTTGTAGATGATAAAACCAATCTACAGCAGCACCTTGTAGTGTTTCCACAAAAATCTTGACTGCTACATCTTCAAAATCTACTCCAATTACTCCACAAGCTATGCTGAAAGTTGTAATATGCTCATCAAGGTGAACTTTCCCATCACCATAGAATTTGGGGAAGTTCATCCTTGAACTACATGGAAGCTCATGTAGAGGTGGAGTAAGATTGAGAGGACCAAAAGCATTACCACAGGGGCCTTGAACTGCCATTGTAGGATTATGAAAAGGAGGGATAACAAATCCTAGAGCTGTAACTATAGGTAAAGCTTTATCAATAGCAAAAATAAATACTTCATTTGGTAATAGAGATCTAACTTTAGTAGGAGGAAAGCTCTTGGTTCATTGGAGACGAGATGGTGAAGGAAATAGATCAAAATCACTTTGCTGTACCAACTTGAATATAGGTTCAACAATCCCTTTAGCTCTTTGGCTTTGTCTATACCTTGAATTTGCCAGATTGTGAAACAAAAATGGAAAAGAATTGACCTTACTTTAGTTAAAGCTTGAGGCTTTAAACTATGTGTTCTTTCCTAGTTAGTGTGGAAGTGAATGGATAGATTATAAATGGATAATGGATATGATATCTCCAGCAGAGTCACCAAAAACTATTACGCGAGGCTGGGAGGAAAATTTAACAATGGGAAAACACTGGAGCAGTTCGCTCTTCCACAAAGGAGTACAATGGATAGGTTATAACAATATTGGATAAGACAAGTAATGGAGTCACTAGAATCTATAATGGATAAGGGTTATAATGATAATGGGTAAGACACAGGTGATGTTTCAATCTGAAACTTGAGGTTCCAAATTGTATAGAATTATGTATATCCCCAACGGAGTCACCAAAAACTATTGGTTAAATGTTTTATCGATCAGCGTATTGATAAACAAAATAGGTCTGATCAGCCAAAGTAGGAAGATTAGTCATCCAAATGTGTAGGTTTAACACATCATAAGGACACTAATATCTCCTTTCATCAAGGGGAGGTTCCCTATAGTTAAGCTATATATATGACAAACCATCCATCTCTCTTCCTTCAGAGATGATGCATGCAAATCAAATGAAAAATTTAAGGGAAATGACAGACAACACTCCTCTTCTCTTAGAAGTACTATACAACAAACCACAAGAATACTCAAGGTAGTAAAAGCAAAATGTAACAAAGGATGTAATAACCATCAAATTGATATGCAACACAAAGTATTCACCTGAATTGCTCAAGAGTAAGATACGAAGGACAATGAGGGCACAAAGTCACCCCATGGTCCTTTAGATAGAAATGAAAATAAAACACACTAGAGGAAATTATGGGGGCACAAAGTCTCTCCACAATTGAATCTTTAGGACACCTTCTTGATTGTTGTCACTAATTTTACTTGTTGAATTAAAGGAACAGAAAATATATTGAAGAAAAAGACATAAGAAAAGTTTCCTCAACAACAAAGACATTACAACACAAAGTTTGAAAAACCATTTGCTTTCTTATTCCAATAACAAAATATGATAAACAAACTGAGCTCAAAGTCTCAGAAGTGCCTTTCAATTTGGGTAGAGTTTTGTTTTGATTGTCAAAAAGAGATCCTTTTATAATAGAAGAGAGTCCCTTATATAGCTATTTTAAGGACTCAAGAATAGTAACACATCATGTTGTGTTGGAATCTATTGAGAGGATAGGCTAGAACTTGGGGGCATTTTACCCATTTGATTTTATCAATGCAGGGAACAAGTCATGCTTATTGAAAGTTTGAAACTTTCAATGTCCACTTGGTGATATGATCTTACCTTCATCGTTCCTCTTTTTCTGGTTAATTAAATTAGGTCTTGGATTCAATTTGATATTCTATTACTTCCTCACTTTCTATTGGTCTTGGCCTTAAATTTTGTGAATGCATTCTGGTCTATAGGTTCAAAGGATCAACATTTAGTTTTGTTGTCTTGGATTTGACATCTTCGGGTGCCTGTTACTATGTTTTCAATGGTTAGTTCACTATGTTGAATTTTATGTCTTTGGGCGCATCATCCCTTGGTCCTCTTTCGGCTCTCTATTTGGCACTTTTTTGGATTGGACTTGCCCTTTCAGGCCTTAAGAAATGATCCCTGAATGGCCTTCAGGCTTCTTGTTTTACATCCTTCTTGAAGGGAAGGTGACCCTCTGACTTTAGGAAGTGCCCTTTAAGTTGGCAGCCGAGAGTCCCCCGCAAGGGAACCTACCCTTTGGGGTCCTTCAGTGACCCTTTTTCCTTAGAGTCTTTGTGGGTTTTCCTTGGGTTTGATCTACAGGTATTTTCCCCAAGCTTTTCCCTAGGTTAAATTCTTGTGAACAATTCCTGTAGACAAATTCCCACATACAAATTATCCATAGAAATTTCTCACAGACAAAAAGTCCATGAAAATTGTTTGCCTCTTTCAAGTCTTTCAAATTTTCCTATGCCCATGGCTGATTCTTTAATTCTTTCAGTCATTTTATCCAAAGGCATTCCTTTAGACAAAAGTCTGAAAGAATTATAACTGTTTGTTTTAAACAAAATTTTTGAAGGATTTTACCTTTGTGGTGTTCTTAAAAAATGACCCTTCTGAAGGGTGTTTCTGTCAATCAAGTGCCCTCCATAAGGGTACTTGTCCTTTGAGAAGCACTTTGAACTTTGGCGATGAATGAACTATTAAACCATGACTTTGAACCATTATGTTGAACCAAATGTTGAAGGTAGGCTTTAAACCAAAATGGTTCAAGCTGATGAACCCTTTGTTTGAACCAACCATTGAACCACTTCATTAAACCAATTGGTTGAACCAAGATTTGAACCTATAATGGTTCAAGCCAATGCTTCAATTGAATGAACCAAAGTGATGAACTAATCATTGAACCAAATGACGTTGAACCAACCATTGAACCAAGTTTTGGTTCAATGGTTCAAACAAAGCCTTGAACTGATTGACGAATTATTTGATTAAGCCAAAGGATGAACCAAAGTGTTGAACCATTTGGTTGAACCGAGACATTAAACCATTCCTTTGATTGAACCCACCGTTGAACCATTTGATGTTGAACCTGCTGCTGATGTTTATCAATGGAGATTTTTGTTTGAACCAAGGCACTGAACCAATCCTAAAAAAGACCAAGTGTTAGAAATTGATTCTTTCAATTGAAACTACCTACAGAAGCTATTAAACCTATAGAAATGAACCTACTTGTAGAGTCTGTAGAAACCAAGTCCGTAGTTTTCTCTAACCTTGAAAGAGTTCATAGATTGTAACCTGTAAAGCCCATTAAACTTGACCTACAGAGTTCATAGATTTCCTCTTCTTGCTGAGTTCGTAGATTCAAGCCTATAGAGTCTATAGATTTAAGCCTGTAGAGTCTGTAGATTTAATCCTGTAGAGTTTGTAGATTTTGAAAAATCTTGAAAAATGAGGAATTTGAATGCCCAAGACAAATTTTGGAAAGGGAAGAGATAATTTTGGTGTGTAGGACCAAAAAAGTTCAAAGGTTGTCCCAAAAATGAGTGATATTTTTGGGGAACAACAAATTTCATATTATAAGTTGTAATAGAAGCATACATAATAGTTATTGGATGATATGGATCATGACACTCATCAAACTTAAGAAGTTTAGCAAACACACAAGCACAACAAGTGTAATGCCATTTAATAATGCCAAGGTATATGTATGAGGGACATGTTCAATTTTTTACTAAGAAAATATTTCACACATAAGGCCAAAGGGTGCACATTGAATGACATTAATGATTTCAAAAATAATGGAAATGCTCAAATGTTACACAAAGCATAGGGCCAAGGGTCATAAACAATGGACATGTTTAAATGTCCTACATACAAAATAATGATCTTATAGAGATGATAAAAATATTTTCACACAAAGGTCAAGGGCCATACACAATAGACAAGTAAAGTATAATATACTATCTATAAGTAATATAATCAATATAAAATATCTCTAGAAACAAAGTCTACACCATGTATATTTAATTTGATCATATCGCAAGAATTAACATATTCATGTACACAAATGTAAGATAAAAATGTTAACAATTTTTTTTTTTAAAAAGTATATAGCTCAATAGTATATGGGTTATGTAATGTTAACACATACAACTAAAGTAACCTTTGGATAATATGCTACTAATTTAGCATGGATACTAGATAAAAGCAAGTCCAACATCTTAGTCCATGTAAAATTTACATGAACTGCATAACACTCATAAATAAAAATGAAATACATGTGATAGAAAAAGAGTATGATATATAACATATAACATTGATGTAAATTAAATGTCTAATCATGCTTTAGTATTTATTTTGGTTTTTTAGAATATTTTGAATGTATTTGTAATATTTGATTTTTTTTACTTTATTAAATTTTTATAACAAGAGAAATAGAGATTAGGAGATTTAACCATGGGTTGAAAATTATAAAAAAGAAAATAGATATGAAAAATCCATAAAATATGTCAATGTAAAGTATGTACATAATATGATTGCATGGTCATGGATGAGCACGATGTCCCCAGTATATGTATGAATTAAATTTAAAGGTATATGGGATATATAATATATATACATAAAAATGATTGTACATCATATTTAACCGTAATTTAGATGTGGATCCTAACTTGGGTAGATAGGGTTAAAGATATATAAATGATAAGGAATAAGGGTGAATATCAAATCTATAGTAGGCCAATTAATGTGTCAAGCTTAGATGTACCACATGTTAAATATATTAGACTAAGATAGACTATTAATGGAAATTACAACTATGCATGATATATAAATGACATAAAATGAAGTACTTAGTTATTTCTAATGTTAATATAGATCTAGTTTTGGTATAGATAGAAAGTAGGTAGGAAGATAGTTCTAGAATAGTTGTTAGATTCTAGATCTAGTGTCTATGGCTCTCTAAATAGTTATGTTGGCTTGGGATAGTTGTATCGATGCTAGTGTCTAGGTTTGATGTTAATGCCATGCATAGAATATCAATTGAAATAGTATGTGATCCCCTGTATGTTTTTAGATTTGGATTTTCCTTCATTCTAGTGCATTTGGATATGGGTCATGGACTGCCACTCCTTGTGAAATATCAAAACCTTAGCTTTCCATCTTCATTATGACCATAGGAAATTTTTTTTTGGTGGGCACATAGTGTTGTGATGACCCATAATGACCCCGATGTCAAAGAAAACTACCTACATATGCAATAATCTAAAATAGGTCCTTAAAATCATGTAATCAAACCTTATGTATTGGCTTGTGTGTGAATCATGTAATAGATGTAAAACAAGTACAATAATGACCTATCTTGTAACTTAGTAAATATGAGCTTATGAATGCTTATTTAGTACTTCAAACTTATAGTTAAGTTTTTATTTTGATTAATATTAAAATAGGGTATAATAAGAAAGCTTTTGGTAACTTGAGTGTTTCTTGAGTGTTATTTTGGTCTGATTGCTAGGTGAGGAATGAATAAAGGTTGATATTATATATATACTAATCCTATTGAGAGATAAATCACATTAAAACACTTAGTAGGACTATATTCATATGTTTTGTTTATAAATTGGATGACTTTAGGGTACTAGATACTTGCATCAAGGTAGGACAATATTGTTGATGTTACTATCTATCTTGGACATTAGTGTTTAGGGGGTAAGAGAGTAGGCACATGTTGAGAACTTACATAAGTGTAATATAAATACATTTTAAGCATTTTGGGCAAGATGGGATTATTATTTAATTAATATAAGGATGGTTAAACTAAGATATAGGTTAAGGGGCACACTATAGCGTAGATACAAGGCTTGTAGAAACATGACATGTGTATAACTAAGAGGAATAACCAGGGTTTAAGTTTGTCAAGTGTACAAGACTGGGGTGCTACATAATCAAAAAATATCATCTACATTTCCCCCCTTTTTAATCTAGTATCTAGATGTGTATGCAAACCTTGTCTTTACTCGAGTTGAATTTTAGTACTTTGATGGAGTTGAATTTGAGTGTTTTGCTAGTGATTGACCTAAAATCAAGAGTATGCTACATTCTAAAATTAGTGCATATAATTAGGGTTAAAATTAAACAAAATATATTTAAATTGAAAGAGTGAGGTTTAGGAGTACACCTATGTGTTTATGTAACTACCTTGCCTATTGGTAATTTATTTTGAAAAATAGGTATCATTGTAAGTCTATTAAATTGAGATTAGGATAACTATAGATAAATATTTAAAGTGTATATATCCAAGGAGATAGAAAGAGATGTTAGAAGGCACATGCCACCAAATTTAGAGTAAAAGTGAGTTGTCACCTGGCATTTGAGATTAGCTCAATAGTACAACCCAATGATACTTATAACCTATTGAGTTTGGATGATCAAGTCCAAACTAAAAATTTGGAAAGATTAAGTGATTTAATCACCTCAAACATACCAAAAAGTGAACTAATTAATATATTAAATTATTTTGATAAAGTCCATAAAAGTCTGTTGGATATCAATACATGCAATAGTTTTAAAATATAGTATTGATTTAAATTTTGTAATAGTAGACACATGGTGTATAACATATGCACCTTAGATATGTCTCATGCTAAAACTATGTATGAAAATGGTAACATGTATATAATTCTACTACAAATATGTATCTATATCTTATAGCTATGTGTTTTGGCCAAATTGGATAACTATGTAAGTGTGGAGGACATGTTTCTAAAGTATACCCCCACCATATATGAATAAATTTAAAATTGATATAAGTACTAATGTGGAAGACATGTTTCCAAAACATTCCCCCACTATAAATTAGAGATGTTAAATACTGAATAGGTGTGGAGAACATGCCCCAACTAGATATATAAATTGATATAAGTGACATAGTGAATGAATGTGGAGAACATGATTCCAAATCATACCTCCAATGAATCTGATAACTATGAATGTGTTGAAGCCATGTCCATATGACATGCCCCCATTAAATCTACAAACTAGTGTAAATATTGTATACTAAATAAATTTGAATAAGATGCTTCTAAAGCATGCCCCATTTTTAATGTAAAAACTATGAATGTGTGGAAGGCATGTCTATATGACATGCTCCTAATGAATTTACAAACTAGTACAATTACTAAATACTAAATAAATGTGGAGAACATGCTTCTGAAGCATTCCCCCGTCGTAATTTGTAAATTTTGAATGTGTGGAAGCCATGCCCATATGACATGCCCCCAATGAATCTAATAACTATGTAAAATGTGGAGAACATGCTTCCCAAGTATTCCCCCAATAATATTCCCCCTTTGAGTTGAGGAAAAAATATTACCTAGAAGTTACCTCACCTCAAAAGAGTAAGACAACTATAAAATTTGTGAATGTAACCATGTAACATATACAAGGAAATATGTCTAGGTAAATGTATCATTGAATCACATAGAACTAATGTGATCACATGTAGGCATAAAATTCATGATAAAGATCATGAAAATACCTAGATTGTAACAATATAATCTCAATAAGTAAACAAACACATAGACAAGATCACTCAAAAGAAAGTCAATAAATAAGGGTATAAAGAAACTAAAAATTAGGGTCATGTTAAAATTTCACAAAAATTAATGGATATTACTTAGTCAAGTGTCCAAAAAAGCAAGGAATTATATATTCAAATGTCTAATAAGGAAATGACATATTCAAATGTCTAAAAAGACAAATAATCACCTAAAAGTGATATTTGAGTGATAAAAGTGCTAATTGAGACTACCTATCCCTAACTTATCCCTATAACTATCTTAGATCCTATTATCACACTTATCCAACCTTTATGTGTGCCAAATGTGTCTCTATTCATCTCAAACATAGTCTTAAATCCTCATTTCTTGATCATGTCCCTTTGTGCTTAGTGTTATGCTAGATGGACATTAATACAACATTAAGGAAACTAGAGACATGTGGAGTTAGTGTCCCCAAAATGGTGTTTATGTCCTCTACCCTTGATTTCTTGAATGAATGTATTTTCAAAAATAAAAACCTCTTAAGGTTGGCCTAGATATATTTTATTATCTACACAAGCTAAATAACACTATAAATACATGACTCCTAGCCCTTTATCCACTATATGGAGATTGGATGAAAAATACCTATTCAAATATGAAACAAATTGAGAAAAATTAAGGTTATTAATCCTTATTTTGTCATAATTCTATATACTACCATCTACAACATCCCTAAGCTAAAATTTTCTAGATTTCCAATCTCAAGCACACTTAAATCACTCAAGACCACTATCATACTAGCATCGATTACACTTTCACTAGCACTTAGGTGAGGATAACTAAATCGAGCTTGATCCCTCTTTAGGGTATTGGTATGTATTAAACTCTCTTGATCCCTCCTCCAAAGTATAACACTTAATCTACTCAAGAGACAAAAGAACCACCAAAGCAAAAGGTGGAAGATGTAGAAGAAAAGGTTGATAAAGTTGAAGTATCAAAAAAAGTTGAGGTATATAGACACCCACATCATCATGAGAGGAAATAATCATGGAGCCATGTGAGGGAGTATTATAACAATAGCCACTTTGGCTATATAGGAAATCATAGTTCTAATAATTATATTTATGTATGGAAGTCAAAGAAGGACTACTATGGTCAAGTATGGAATCATAGTATCAAAGCAGTCTATGGAACATGGAATCAATGTGGAAATCACTATGACTATGCATAAAAAAATAACTACTATGGTCATGAATGGAATCAGAGTAGCACAATAGAATATGGTAGCTAGAATTAAAGGAGGAATAACTATTCATGGACACCAAGGTAGTATATTTACGATCATAAATAGAATCAGAGTAGCACATTGGAATTCGGAAATAAGTTTGGAAAACTATCATCTAATAAGATCACATATGGGTGGTTTAATGATAAATTTTGGAGACAAGTGTGCAATGATCTTAAGTATACTCATTATTTGGTTTCTTCCTATGTTTTGGGGATGAAACATGTCAAGGAGGGAAGGGATTCTATGCACCTAGGGATATGATATATTAATGTATATGGGTTGATGGAGATGCCAACATGTGGCACAAATCCCTTGTAGTTAGTTATATGGGTATAATATATTAGGATAATGGAGTTATTTATAGAATTAGTGTATTGGGTAATGGTCAACCTACATTCGGATTATGAGGTTACCTATCCATTTTTATTTAGATATAGGAATATATAAAGGATATGATTATCATTGTAAAGGAATAAAGTAAGAATTGAGTCTTCTATTATAAGAGGATTTTGGAGGTTGTCACCTTGAAGAGACATTGTGGAGTTTTTCCTTCTTAAAGGAGTATTGCATGGTGTTTCCCTACCTTAAGCGTGATTATTTTATTTTTGCATATATTGAGTATTTAGTCATCTTGGACCACCTATATCTTTTATGTTGTGTTGATCTATATTATATTCTACACGTTTCTAATTATTATAAGTGTGGATCATAATAGTCACAGTGGCTTCCTCAGATGTATTTTGATTAAAAGTTGATGGATTTTTAGAACATTAAGCAAGGAGACCTTTCTATGAATGAATATTGGGATAAATTCACTAAGATCCTAAAGTAAGTTCCCAAGTATAAATTGGATGAGAGTTTTTAAATTAGGAAGTTCATTATGGACTTAAAACTCTAAATTGGTTGTGAGGTAAATGTGCATGGGACATCTACCATGGATTATGTCTTCAAAAAGGTAGTTAAGTAGGAGCAAAAGATAAAATCTCTTTCTCAAGTTAGAGATAAGTTTAAGAATAAGTTTGGAGGTCTTAAAATAGCTTTCAAAAAAATAATTGGAAGAGGAGTGGAGAGTCCAAGAACTACTCTAAGAGCCAAAATTGTAATTTAAACAATAGTTAAAAAAATAGGAAATCTGGAAATGGTTTCAAGGGAGGTTTTAAAGGTAAATAGTAGTCAGATAGGAGAGGACCTCCTAGAAGATGATTCATCTATAGAGGTGATCATTATGATAGAGAATTTACTCAAGGTAAATTATATATTAAGAATAAGGGTTTTACTTTGCAATCAAGAAATTTCTAGCAAAGGATTCATGCAGCTATTGAAAATCATCAAGATAAGTTCCAAGATTCTCTTATTAAATTAGCAAGTATTTTTTTTAATCATCTAATTTAAATTTTGATTGAAATTGGGGATAATGAATATTTTATTTCTCCTATAATTATTAATAAATTGTCTAGAAAAATTTGGATTATGGAAAATGCATGGTCAGTATAGTATGAGAATGAATCAAAGATTAAGGTTGACAAGTGTCTAGTGGAAGTTGAGAGTAGCTTACCTAAATTTATCAAAATACTAGATCTTTATGATAAACCACTAGGGTCATATGATGTGATTCTAAAAGTAAATTGGCTTACCAAGTATAAAGCTAAGGTTGATTGCTATTTGAAGAAGGTAGAGTGTCAAGATGATTTTAAAAATCAAACATAGTTTCAAGGTGAGAAAAGAGAGTTAAAGCTCACGAAAATTTTTACAATTAAACTCAAGAAAGCTCAAAGAAAAGGATGTCAAACATTTATTGTTAAAATAAATGAGATGGAGAAATCTACTGAACCATCCATTAAGGAATATCTTTTTCCTAAGAAATTTCATGATGTGTTTCCAAAGGAATTGTTAGGATTACCACCTAAACATGAGCTTGATTTCTTAATTGAAATAATACCTAGATCTTAACCACAATTAAATGTAAAAATAGGATGAAAACTATAGAATTTGTTGAGTTGAAAGCTCAACTTCAAGATTTATTATCAAAAGGGTTGATTCAATTTAGTGTGTCACTTGGGGTAAACCAATGGTGTTCATTAAGAAGAAGGATAGTAATCTTTACCTGTGTATTGATAATAGGATGTTGAACAAGGTGAAAATCAAGAATAGGTATCCATTATCTTGTATTAATGATCTCTTTGATCAGATTTAAGAGGCAAAATTTTTCTCTAAGATTGATCTTCGAGTAGGGTATCATTAGCTAAGAATCCAAGATGAGTATATTCCTAAAATAACATTCATAATTCAGTATGGGCACTTTGAATTTACAATGTTTTCTTTTGGGTTAAGAAATGCTCTAGCATCATTTATGAATCTCATGAATAGTGTGTTCAGGGATTATTTGGACCAATTTGTGTTAGTTTTCCTAGATGATATCCTCATATATTTTAAGAATGAGGAAGAACATCTTCAACATCTAAAATTAGTTTTATAGTGGTTTTGAAATCACAATTTATATGATAAGTTGTCAAAATGTGCATTTTTTATAGGAAGGTACAATATTTAGGACACATTATCTCCATAGACAAAAATTTTAGTTGATGTGGTGAAGATAAGATCCATAATAGAATGGAAAGTGCCTAAAATGTGCATAAGGTGAGAAGTTTTATGTTATTAGTAGGTTATTATAGGAAATTTGTTCTAAAATTATCAAAGATAGATAACCCAATTACTGCTCTTTAGTAGAATAATTAGAGGCTTTTTGGGTCAAACAACTATAAAAAATCCTTTCAAATGCTGAAAATGAGGCTTACTTCAGCACCTATGCTAAGAGTTATTGATCATAATGGTCAATTGTTAGTAATCGTGAATGCATTTAGGGATGGAATTGGAGGATTTATTATACAATATGGTTTATTTGTAGCATAAAAGTCAAAAACTTAAGCCTTATGAAGTGAATTATACCCACCATGATCTAGAACTTGATGCAATAGTGCATGTCTTGTAAGTCTAGATGCATTATCTATTGGGGAAATAATTTGATCTTAAGACTAAAAACTTGGGACTAAAGTATATCTTTACCTAACCAAACTTAAATAAATGTTAGAGACATTATTTATAATTCTTATTTGATTAATATTTTGATATTAATTATATCAAGGGCAATGAAAAAAGAGTTGTAGATGACCTAACTAATAGAAGGTACATAGCAGCCTTGGCTATTATCAAGATTAAATTTCATGATTAGGTAATTAAATTCTCCCTTGGAGATGAATTTTATGAGTAGTTAATAAAGCATTATCATAAGATGACAAGAATCCCAAGTTTAAAGGATTTAAGTTAGAGAGTGATGGTCTTTTAAGGTACAATGGTAGGATGTATGTACCCAATAGGGATAATTTGAGGATCGTAGTGCTAAATTTATTGCATAATTCCATTTATTCAAGTCATATTGGTGTGACTAAGCTCATGGCTAAGATAAATTAAAAATATTTTACCAACATCTGTCCAATAGCTCATTACAATATATATATCCATTAACACATTATTCATATAAGGAAATAAATGTATATAACACAAAATGGTTACACAATTGAATATATCTTATTATCTATAAAAGATGCACTACTATAGTTCCTAAATATGAGAGAGAGAGAGAGAGAGAGAGAGAGAGAGAGAGAGAGAGAGAGAGAGAGAGAGAGAGAGAGAGAGAGAGAGAGAGAGAGAGAGAGAGAGAGAGATTGGTTGAGTGAATATGTCACAACATAATAAGTACATAGGAATGTACACACCCTAAATAATATTTAAAAAGGTAATTAAACTACATTAATTACTCTAACACCCCCTTGAGCATAACTCAAGAGGGTATAATAAAGCATGAGAAATATAATCTAACACCACCTAAAATGAATCTAAGGGCTAACCATAGATGATGCAGTGTGAATCCATATGTCCTTATTGACATCAATCCATCTTGTAGGAGTACCTAGATATTGAGTTTTTATAACTGCTAAGTCAAAGTAGGAATGATGTTGAATATGAGGATCAATAAATATGAACATTACACTCTATAATATTGGGTATAATGATGAACCCAAAGAATTATTGCTTTATCAACCTCCAACAATATGGTGAGAAGTGAGCACAAAAATTGGTGGGGATGCCACACTAGTGTCACTATAATAATCACCAAGAAGGCCATGGATTCAAGTAACAATCCTCATATGGATTCTAGAAAATAAAGTGCTTGAATTAAATACCCATATACAAAGGAATAATCCAAAAAACACTCACACAAATGTCAAATGTACATATAAGTCTCATAAAGTGGAGAAAAAAGATAAAACCCATAGGAAAAACTCCATCCCAAAAGAGAAAAAAAATAAGAGAGAGATAAGAAGCCCCTGAAAGATGATGCTAAAGTAGTCTACACTCCAAGTACTCAAAATTCATAAAATAACTCAATCTATATGAGTGGTATGAATCCACTACTCAATCACAAAAAATAACTGAAACTGGGCTTCCCCAGAATAGCTTTAATAAATAATATTAGTAGTAGTGATGAAAATGCAAAAGAGTAATATTAGGTGCAAGGGACACTAAATAACTGAGAAGCAAGATCTACACCACACCCCCCATACTATTGACTGGGTGGAATGATGATAAAAAATTTATATGTACACCACCTCCCATAATATTAAATGGGTGGAGTGGAAAAAAAGTCTGCATGAGTGGTCTGAATCCACTACTTGAACATCGAATAAGTTGAAATTGTATGCACTAGAATAGCTCCATGTCATATCAAGCTATCAAAAAATATAAGATAACATTAGGATTAACTATAATAAATACATTTCAAGCTATGGGATATAGTCAACTATCAAAAAATTGGTATTGAAAATATAGATAAGGTATCTCAAAGATGGTGGCCCATGGTGGTAAGGGTAGGGACAAGTAATTGAAGGAGTGAAAAAGTGCCCAAAATAGAACACAAAAATCCATGAAGGTAAACAAGGATGAGTCAACAAACCCCCATGGCACTTTATAAATTAGTGTGAGTACAATATAACCCATACAAAAAAATTATGAAATAGAAATAAGGAAGACATAGGCTTCACTAGAATAACTCCAAATGAGGATACTATTGACCTATTGAATAAGCCATAAAAAATCATGAGAAGTGCTCTAAAAATAAGGGAGTGAAAAGGTATATCCATAGAAAAAGGCAAGGTGCTAAGAAAGGGTCCTTGATGGAGACATCACACAAACTACAAGTGTGTCAAAGTGATAATGCACAAACTAGAATAGAGCATGTCATGGGCTAATGTAAGAGTGTGATAATTGGCTAAAAAATCCATCATGTATGTAGAAACACACTTGAAAATATCAACTACCAAAAAATAACAATATACAAAGTGCATGAAAAAGATGTTATATTCAACTAAAAATGCATTTGAGATAGTGCAAATTACAATAGTGGCATAAGCAATACAATGCGGACTAAAGCTCATGTAAATATGATTTTAGTCATAGCCGAAACTACATGTAAAATTACAATGAGAGAAAAAACCTCTTATGGTTATTGTAGAGCCCCCTCCTCAAATTTGGCACTTTATATTTTTGTGCATTTTTACAAAATAAAGGACACCAATAGTTTGGGCATAAAAACATACACTTTTTTAAAAATAGCACTTGATTTTGAGTTATATTTCAAAAGATATAGTTTATACAAGATTATCCCATCATAAATGGGTAAAAAATAAAATATTACACCAAAAAAATTAAATAATTGGAGAAAATTAAATTATTTCTGCCATATTTAGAAAAGGTGGATTTGAAGGAAATTTCTATCAAATTAAAAGAATAATATTCCACATAGATCAATATTCTATGTTGATTTTTCACTTTAAATACAAGATAAGATTTTTTTTTATTGATTGTGTATTAAAAAAATATAGAAAATAATAATCGTAGGGTCAACTTCAGAGCCCCATATCTCTTTGGATATTGATCAAAATACTTATTATTAACACTTTATGGAAACCTCTTAAATTCCTCTTTCTAGAAGTGAAATAAGTTTCTAAATTAGACACTTGTGTGAAGAGAAAATTGATCTTCAAGATAGTCACAATTTTCTTAAAAACGCTTTACAATTTCTTCAAAAAAAATGTACGGCAAACACAATAGATATAATCAACTAAAATGTAAATCATTATGAATAATTAGATCTAAACATATAAGATTTAAGCATACTTATAACAAAAAACTCTCCACAATAAAGGTGTTTTGAATATGATTAAATAAAACTTAGATCTAAAAAAGAACCATACAACTTAATTTAAGGAGTAGACAAATAATGTGCAAAATGGCAGCTAGAGACTACTCTAATACCATGAAAGATTTATCAAAACTCTTTATCCAATATCTCTCTAATAGCTCATTACCATAACCATAATCATTAACACATTACTCACACAATGAAATAACTGTCTATAACACAAAATGATTATACACATGAATATATCTTCTTCTTTATATAAGATGCACTACTAGAGTGCCTATGAATAAGAGAGAGAGTGTGGTTGAGTGGGTATGTCAACATAATGAGTGTATATGCATGTGTATACCCTAAACAAGCTTAACTAAAGTAATTAAACTACATTAATTACTGTAATAACTAAAACATCTCTATTTCTCAAAAGAGATTAAAAAGGATGCAACAAATTTTGTATCTTGGTGTTTAGAATGTCAACATATGAAAGTTGATCATGTGCATATGGAAGGATTGTTATATTCTTTTGATATACTTTAATGGAAATGGTAGGTGATTAGCATGGATTTTATCTAAGGGTTTCCATTATAATAGAACTTACATGATATGATCTTGGTGGTAGTTGACAAACTAACTAAGGTATCTCACTTTATAATAGTTAATTTGACTGATGATGCATAAATGCCTATGAAGAGATTCATGAAAGAGGTGTATTGATTGCATACATTTCTAGAAAATATCATTTTTTATCAAGATATAAGAATGAATTTTAGATTTTTGTTGACTTTGAATTTAGCTTTGAGCACATAATTAAATTTTATTACTACATATCACCTAGAAATAGATGAAAAAATAGAGAGGGTTTACCAATTTTTAGAAGATTTCTTTCACATGTATTTCATGGATCAACAATATAAATGGGAGGAGTAGCTTCCATTAGTTGAGTTGGCTTACAATAACTCATACTAATTAGCATTGAAAGTGGCTCTATTTGAAGCATTATATGGAAGAAGGTGTAGAACACCAATCAGTTGGGACAGATTGGAAGATAGAGAACTCTTTGGACCTAAAATGATTATGGAGATGGAAGAACAAGTTAGAATAATTAGGCAAAGGTTGGTTGATAACAATGATAGGCATAAAAGTTATGTTGATATAAAAAGAACAAGGTAGTTTTTTGTTGGTGATAAAATATTTCTATGGGATAAGCCTCAAAAAAGCTCGATTAAGTTTGGTAAATCAATAAAGCATTCACCAAGATATGTGGGACTCTTTGAGGTTATAGAACTGATCAATCCTATAGTGTATAGGCTTGTTTTGATACTATCTCAAGCTCTTTTGCATAATGTTTTCCATGTATCCTATCTTAAAAATTATGTTATTTATCCTTCTCATGTATTGGATTGGAATAATTTATAGGATCTGGATCCTAGGGTTGTCATAGTAGAACCATTCAAAATAATTGATACTAACAAAATCAGTTTGCATAATAGAGAAGTGTTACAGTGCAAGGTCTAGTGAGATCAATATTATGAAGATAGTGCCACCTAGAATAATTATGATGAGTTTATAGACTATTTCCATATTTATTTACTGAATATGTTTGTTAGATATTATTTAATTTTATACTAAATAATATTTAATTTTAGAAATTATGTTGGAATAAGTGTCATTGGGATGATGACCAGCTTTAAGGGGGAAGGATGTTATATCTTTATTTCTCTCTAGACTTAATAACCTATTTATTTGTGGATTTTGTGGTTATTGATTGGCTAATTAATGATTAGTTAAGCTAGATTTTATATAATAATGTATGGACATTTATATGTTGTTTATTTATATGGTCTTTAACTTGTTGATTTAGTTATACTTTTATGTTATGTACATGATGATCATGATTATTTAATTCATTATAACAATATGCCATGGATTTTATCTTGATTCAGGCTAACTATATTTGTTATTCCAAGGTGGTTGTAGGATAGATTCTATCCTTCAAATTATGATGAAGGGAGAGCATCCTCAGAGAGAGTGGAATAGATGGAGGCATTGGTTGATGATAGAATGAAGACTAAGAACCCTACACACACCACAAATAGTATAATATTATTTTATATTCATTGTTTGATTTAAATTACTTCTAGTGTGCTTTTGTTTGTTATTATGTTATTTGTATTTTAAAATAATTTATTTTCATGTTGATCTAGTTGTGTGTTTGAAAGTTTAAGATTTACAAATCTTATATGTTGTATAACTTGGCTTATTTCTTATGATGATGTTGCCTTAATGTGTACTTGTAATTCACGAATGTCTTTTCTCTGATAAAATTATAATATGCTAACTTGAGAAGTGGTGTCTTGTTTATAAGATATATTTCTATAGAGACAAAGGACTTAATTGTTTTGTTTGTTAAATTTATTATCAAAATGGATAAGTTAGAAAGTGTGGGTTATAATTTAATTTGGCATGATCTTTGTATTATTATTATTATTATTATTATTATTATTATTATTATTATTATTATTATTATTATTATTATTATTATTATTATTATTATTATTATTATCATCATCATCATCATCATTTATAACATTTAAATGGTTATTGGGAAATTAATATTAACATTCATAATGCTTGAAAGGATTTTTTTTTAATGTGAGACGTTTGTGAAGTTAAGGTTTGTTTTGGTGTTGACTTGTGTTAATCATGCCATTATGCAAAAATACACATTGTTTTGGAATTTCATGGCAAAAACATTGAGTTATGCCCAAATTTTGCTAGTTATTTTGTAATGCATGGAGTTTTCACAGAGAGATTGATAGTTTTTTTAGAATGAAAATAACATGCAAGAGAATAAGATGGGATAAATAAATTCCTTTAAGGGACACAGTACAGGAAGGAGAAAGAAAAGGGTTCAAGAAAATTGGGAGAGAACATTACCAATTTCCATCATTGTGATCTTCTTTACTAGGTATATTTTGTTGATTAAATTTGTACATGTATTATATGGATTAAATCAACAAATTTTGATAAACTCTTTTAGGGTTTTAATTTTTAATTATTTTAAATTTAGGAAAAACTAGGGTTATATACTTGGCACTATAGATGACTCAGCCATCCACAAATCCAAAAATATTACTCTAGAAACTCTAGTTCAAAATTGCTATATTTACTGAACTCTTTGCAAATAAAATTCATTGAGTTATAATATAGAAATTTTTGGGTAGTATAAATAGACTAGTAGGATGGATTAATCTTGAGCAAGCTATATAGAAACAAATAGAATAGCTTTAAAAGGTTTTAAAACCCTACAAAAATATCTAGGGTAAATTCATGACAAAATGGATTTATCAGTTTGTAATTAAATATGATTATGGGTTTTAGTTTAAGATCGGTCTTTTAAACAATATTTTTGAATCTTTATTTCCTTATACAAATTAAAATGGGTTATTAATATGTTTAAATCAACTTGAGAATTTATAAAAAAAACCCAAATAGGGCACGACTGTGTGTATGAGGTTAGTTTAAGACAAAAAATTATGAAGAATTCAGGCATTTATAATATAAGAATTATTTTGTTCATTTATGAAATTATTATGGATTTGTATAAATATATATGAGTATATACATATATTCTACATGTATTTTATTTGATAACCTGTTGATATGAATATATCAATGTGTGTGTGTGTGTGTATTACATTTAGGGCTATAGTGCTTCTATTTACATATATAATAGTGTTTATAATGCATTGAACCATGAGGAAACTTTAAATGTGTATGATTTTTTATTGGTTATTTAATTTAATGGTAACCTAAAATATTTATTTCTTATGAGAGTGAAAAATAATAAAGTTCCTGGTAATTTGTATTAGTGTATAAATTTGTTACATATATTTACATTAATATTAAGGGACCATAATAAGATGTTTTGTGACCTGTAGAGAAAAATAATTGAATACATACTCTCACATATCATAATATGTATATACATGTATGTGAAGAGGTATATTTAGGATTGTGTGTCTTTTGAAATATATCTTTTCATATATCAAAATATGTATATATAAATGTGACTAGGTTGATATGATTGTGAGCTATTTAAGGAACTTAGTTATGGACTAGGAATTGTTTGGAATCTAAAACACAATTGTATAAATAAATTTAATCTTTGTTAGATATTAGAAAAGAAATATTTATTGTAATATAGCTGAGTGATGGAATATGCATATGCATATATGTGATAATTGATATTTGTTAAAAGAAAACAATTCTTAAGCAAGTATACCATATACACATATGTATATCATGTAGGATGGTTAAAAATGTTTTATGTATAAACATAAAGGTATAAATGAATATATCCTTTCATGTGTGTGTGTGTGTGTGTGTGTGTGTGTGTGTGTGTGTGTGTGTGTGTGTGTGTGTGTGTGTGTGTGTGTGTGTGTGTGTGTGTGTGTGTGTTTATATATGTATGTGGCTGAGTTCATTTATGAATGTGTGCAATTGGATATTCAAGTGGTGATTTGAGGGTTTATTGAATTAGATCAAAGCTAAACCACTATAGTTTAATATTTCTTTGTAATTAGAAAAGAATTTAATTTAATGATGCATTTATATATGAATCTATAGATATACATGATGCTCTTAATTTATGGAAAAAATAATAGTCTATTTAGAGTATATCATATACATGCATGCATATATTATTTGATGATTAAAATATGTTATATGATATAGTAAAAAAATATGGTTGCATTTTTTTACTTGAATTATCATGGCTAAACATAAAAGAGAATTTTATGGAATTTAGGGAGCTTCTAATTATGCAGTATTTGAGAATAAATGTAAACTGTATTAATGTTTGTTAGTATTTGAATAATATTATTGATGTACTTTTAGTATATGGATATAAATTAATAAGCTGGTAAATAATTTTAGATGGGTGAATAACATTGAGTGAAGAGTTGCATGTAAATAGTTTGGTAACTTGATGTCTTGATATATAATCTTACCCAAATGGTATGATTGTTATGATGTTTAGTCTTACCTGAATGGTTTGAATATTTTGAAATATATTTATAAATCTAATATTAGGATTTAAATAAATTATATGTTTGGAAATTATATTATTGCATTTGATGGATTAAATGCATGTATTTGAGACTTCCTTGTATTATCACATATTATAGCTACTAGTAGGGAAAATCATTATGAAATTGGTTAGTTTTAATATCATTAAATATATGAACCAATATGGTATTAATGACCATAAATAAGTGAGTGAGATGGATTTCACTTATTTATTTAGTGTCACTAATACTCAGAGATGGTGTAATCTGATTGAGTGGTATGTATGAAATTAACTAATCTTTAAAATCAAATAACTATAAGAAAACTTTGGCCAAAGTAGTGTTTATGGTTAAAAATTATAATTTCATCTATTTGATTTAGTTTACATGTATTTTATGAAAACATGTTAGAATAGGTTTATTCATGATATGCTTCATGTAATAGTATCTTACAACACAAATGTTCTAGTTATCACTCTTGATTCCTGTACCATCATTATCTATCCATCCATGAATAAAGGGCCATTCCCTTGTTATGATATTGTGTGGGGGATCGATGGTCTATGGTTGGTGTGAAAAAGCACTTGGATGATGCTCTCCCTCCCCTTAGTAGTATTTCACTAATGACTACACTCATGATTAATTATGGATGATTTGAGTTTAATGAGACTCATATGGTCTATGGAGCATTGTATCATTGTAAATTATTATTAAACCTTGTATTATGTTGAAGCTATACTATTTTAATATTTTTAACCATTACAACAGTTGGTTGTAACATTGTATCAACTATGGTTGAATTTGCAAATATAATTTTTTGAAATAAATGTAGTATTCATTTATATAATCAACATTGTACTTGATCTTGTGATCATTAGATAAATAAATTAGTTATTAACCTTGATTTTGGTTAGCTTAAGACTAATGCATTTAGTTAAAGATCACTATGTTATGGTTTCACTGTGATGAAATCTAAATATTAATTTGTGTAAATGTTTTAAAATACACACACACACACACACACACACACATTACTCTAGTAAAACCCAATGGGGCTATTACAGGATATATCATCTGATGGAATGTCATCTAACATGATTGTACTCACAAAATTCATTATATATACACACACACATTACTTTAGTAAAACCCAATTCGGCTATTACAAGATACATCGTCTAATGGAATGTCATCTAACATGATTGTACTCACAAAATTCATTTTCCTTATACCAATAGGGAAAAAGGGTATCATCAAGAAATGACTTTGTTATAGGTTAACTAATAATATTTACTTGAGCCAATCTTTGGAACACAAACTCGATAGGATCACCAAGGTCACTGAATTATCAGGTAACAAATGGCCTTCTCCTTAGAGGAGGTGCTTGTAATTGGTTTTAATTTTATGGAAATTGATTTTGTAGAGGTCTTGGTTATATGTATGGAGGAAGGGGTTGTTAAGTGGGTGGAGGTATATGAATAGTCAATGTTTTCACCATATGAACATGGTATGATTCAAGAACCCCATTATAAATAACATTTTTATTATAGTTGTAAGGTTTAGGTCTTTCATTGTTGTTAGATTATGGTGGCATTGAATTCATAAATTGAGTTTGGTTTTGATTGTAGTTCTAGCCTTGATTTTGGTTTTAGTTCTAATTGGAAGAGGATAGCTTGATTATGCCTTTATTAAAAAGGGATTTCTCAATATGGATTCTTTTCGCTATGACTTCTTCAAATGTATGAGCATATTATAGGTCAAGATTCTAGGATATCTCATTATGTAAGCTCCTTGTAAATATGACAACCAACTATTTATCCATTAGATTATGTGTAAACTACATTGTTAGGGCTCTATATAAAAAGTGTTATATAAACTTCTCTGATAGACCATCGAAGTCTAGTACAGAGTTATATATCAATTTCAACAACCATTACCAGGCTTGTCTAGCTAGACTCCTTGGGAAGAGTATAAACAAGTATATATCACTATAGGCCAGTGACTTGCAGGAAATAAATAATTCCTTCAAATACTCTCTAGGGTCACCTTTGCCTTTGTATTTATAGAATTTAGATGACTCATAACCTGGAAGGAATGGTATTTGTAAATACTCCATGTTGAATGGGTAACAACATATTTTCTCCAATTTGAATTTTTTCATTTATTTTCCCACCTGTATTGGTTAAATTACATCCTTCATCTATTGTAACTATTAGGATAGGAAATCAAAAGGAGTGGCCTATTACTATTGAGGTTGTGTGGTAAAAGGTGGACTACCTTGACTAGTGTAGGAATTTTGTAGAATGTTAGGTGCATTGGCTAGATTACTAGGTATGCATATCCATGCATTAGGGTTATACTATGGTTATGGGATATGCTATTAGTAAATTACATTTTATTTTAAGCTAGATACATAACCCTATTTAGTGAATTGGGGTTGTAGTAATGAAATTTGGCTCTCTGAAATGTATTGGTATTTTTGGGCTTTGGGGAAAACTTATTGTCTACTTTTTGAAACCTATTAGATATAGGGAACATGTTATTGATTACATCCCTAGTGTTGAAATTGTTTGTAGTTGGATCCTTATTACACATGTAATACCCATTAGATGAAATCAAAATTTTGTCAAGAACTTGGTATATCCTATGTGTAAGAACGTTATTATTGGATAAATACTTATTATTGGATTGGTACTTGTGTAAATGACAATTGAAGTGCAACTTAGTGGGGATTCAACATTTTTTTCTTTGGCATTTATTATTGTTGACCAACAGACAAATTTTGACCAATAGGTACATGTTACTGGTTATCAACTTATGTGATTGAGAAGGTATATTGGTTTGTGCTTTTTATGGAAAAACATTCATTGTCACATATTGAGGTGGCATAGTGTTCTACACTTTTTGTAGTGGTAAGTTAGTCTATTGTTATCACATTACCCTAGTTGTACATTCAAGGATGTATCTAGTTAAGGAGTGGAGGTTGATTATTTATTTTGGGAAATAGGTGTACTAATTTCCTATTGTTGTAATCTACTCATCACACTATTTAAAGGAACTTATTGGGTATTTCCTGGTGTTAAATTAGACTCACTTTGATTTAAATTAGATTATACTAGTGTTTTATCTATGAAATTTTGAGTGTGGTTTTCCTTTTGAGAAACATTATCTTCTATCAAAATATAGACATTATACATATCATCAACCAACATGTTTCAGCTAAAGGGGTTTACATTTTGACTTACATAACTTAAGGCATCTATTTGTTGCCTTATTATAGTCATATTAATAAATTGTGTGTTAGAAAAAACCCTTGCGTTAAGGTTATAAGCTACACTCAGATAGGTTTGGTATGATTTTTGTACATGTTCCACTTTTTGTCCATACTTCCTTTTCTTTTGCAAGCACATTTTGGTATTGTTGTGGCATTTGGACCAAATTTTGGATATAAATAGTAGATTTCTATTTGAATGGTTGAGTTTTTAGTGCATGACTAGGCATTTTGATCAAATAACTCAAAATTTTTTGTGGGAAGTCTATGAAAAACATAGCCCCTACTTCAATAGCTCTAACTAGCACTTTCTCTTTATTTTCTAATAAATGATGTTCAAATAAGTATGGATCATAGATAGTTTATGTTGGCATCATAATATAATAGGGATCTTTTTGTTATTTTTGTTCCATGTCAAGCATCCTTTCAACAAGGTATTGTTGTATTTGCCGTAGTTCTTGGCATAGATAAAGAGGCATAATTACCAAATATTGTGTTAAAGGGTCATATCTTTGTTCAATATATGGAATACTATAAGATATATAAGGATCCATCTCATAAGTGGTGTCATAATAAGACTCTTGAACAAAATGGTCATTAATCACAATGTTCTTAAAGCTAGAATTATACATGGTCCCACTATGTGTCTTACAAGGCAAGTTTAGATCCATGGATAGGTCTCATGACAAAAAAAAAGGTCTAAAGGTAATGAATAAATGAGATCTAAAAAGGACCTTTAGCTCTATAAAAGAGACATAAAGGGATAAACAACTAAACTAAGAAAAGGAAAAACAAAATAAAGTGAGATCGATATAATAAAATGATATTAATTTGCCGAAAGGTGGTTATAATCAACAATAAAAGTAACACAAAGGCTGAAACTCATTTATGGATAGAGTGTTGATTTGCCTATAGGTGATTATATCAGTCATAAGAATGTCTAAACAAAGTGGAACAATTATGAACTAAGATCAATAAATAGCAATGATTTTCCCAAATGTGGTTATAATAATGCTAAAAACAATGCTAGATTTAGAAACACAAAACTAGAACAAGAACTCAAAAGAAATATAGACTAAGGTAATTGGCTCAGATGACACTTAGTAATTGGCTCACTTAAGACTCAACGTTTGACTCATAAAAACTATTGTAACAATTGAACTAAGACACTCAAAAACTTGGTACAACAAATTTTAAATAAAGTACATGGCAACCATTTGGCTCAAAAGGATGTTCTAAACAAGGTACAAAACAAACAATAATATTTAGGTCTAGGTAAGGGGAATTTTAGATCAAATATGAAACTAACCCAAGTAACACAATCCATGCATAAAAAGTAGACAACCTAAGCCCAAATTAGATGAGGCTTTAATGTGAACCTGATTTGTTTGGGATTTTCACTTCGAAATGTTGAGTTTCATATTTAATTCGAAAAGACTCAAATGTTCTAGGGTAGAAAGGCTAGACAAAAATAGGTAGTGTGACTACACATTTAAAATAAGAGAGGTACAATAATATCTTGGAACTTGGTTTTAAAAGTAATAAGAGTGTGGAATAAATTCGGTAATGTAACAACACTCCATTAAGAAAATGACATGGTAAATGGTTTTAGACTATAATATCCAAGGTAAAAGTTTTAAATGAAATGGGAAACATAACCACACCTCATTTAAACAAAAGACACATAAATGGTTTTATAATAAATATCCAAGGCAAAAAGTGTGACACAAATGGATAGAGTAACACCTCTTAGGCTAAAGGGGTGTGAAAACAACATGAATGTTCTGGACTTATTTTGATGTGCCAACACAAATAAATAGATTTAGTGTATAAATACACATTTAAATCAAATAGAAATATAATTATCCCTCATGTCTCATCCTACTCCCTATAACTGACACAATTATGTGTAGCTTTAGCCAAATTTTCCACTAATATACCAATACGTGTGAGGAATTAGGTGTTAATATAAACAATAAAGTATAGGTATAGCTATATTTTTTACACCCCCTCTATCTCTAAAAAATTGATAGATTCCATAAACTTATAATGAGGATAACTTAGCATTTGGCACAAAATTCTATGATACGTGGGGTTTTGTCTAAAATCTATAACTTTTATGTATACTATACGGTCCCTAGTGTGGCTAACACAAGGGGTAAAATCACATCAATTGGGTTCATAATAGTTAACTTACTATTTAAGGGTTTATTCCTTTATGTAGTGACTTCATTCATGTACTTCTTAGTGTAATTTGATGTTTATCTAGACCTGACTTGAGTTTTTTTAGGATCAGAGAGGCTAGTTGATCAACCCCCTAGTAATCTTAGTATCATGTAAACTAATTTGTATACACCATCATGGATTAGGGTTGATATGATGTTGGGAGATGAAAACCTAGGTCAAAACATCCCTACAGAACTCATGGAGAGGAGATGAAATCTTGACCACAAGACAAATGCTTAAAAAGAAGTACATGAAAAAGGAAAGACATTAGAGGTCATTTCTAGGTCACCCAAGTTATAAAGAGATTGGGGAGAGCATACACTCATTATTTTTGACATGAATTTTTAAAAAAGATAATAAAATAATCACTTTTGGTTACTCGAGTTCCCTAAAGGCATTGGGGGGATATCACACATGCAATAGTTCATAGTTTTACATAAATAAATAAACTAGGCTAAGAACTTTGAAATTTAGCTAATAATAAAAAAACAAACATAAAGTGAAAAAAAATTCTCTAAGTAAGATGTATGTTCCTTTTAATATCACTAAAATTTAAGTGTGATTGAAATTTTGGTCCCTTGACATTGTTTGCACTTGTAAATATTTCACAAACAACTAGCAAAGTAAAAATAGCTAAGTGGATTTTAAGCACCAAAAAAAATTTATGTGATATTTTAATAATGCTTAAACTTTGAATCTTTCCACCTTATGTCCTTCAAATTATTAGAGGGTTTCATTTCTTAGAATCCCAAAATCAAGTGAGTGAATAACAATTTAATTTGAGCTCTTGGGTTTTATTTTTGTCTTAGAGAAAATCAATAATGATCACACACAGATCGATGTCAATCCCAAGAAGTAAATTTTATTTAATTATATTGTCAATGTTTCTTGAAAACACCCAAGAATAACTATGGTTTGAAATTAAAATGTCTAATAAGCAAGTTTCAAGCTCAAACTTCTCTTATATTTGTAAAAATCAAGGTTACACAAAAACAAGCAAATATTTAAACACAAAATGAAAACAAGGAAATCAATAAAAAGTAATATTATCCATGTTCCTAGATTCTTTTAATTTTTACATAAATATCATGGTTAAATCCTAAAATAACATCAATCTAAAAAATTGGAATTGATCCCTAAAAGCTTGTTAAACAAGGATGTAAAATTCTAAGCTAAAACTTGAAACTTGAAGATTTTAATTCATCCATTAAAAAACTAAGACTAACATATTAATATCCTTATCCATATAGTATGTTTGGTCTCATTGGGCATGCCATTATATACCTTATGAGTTTGAAAAGGAAATAATGTGTATATTAGTCTCTTGTTGGTCAAAATGATAAAACATCAATAACAAAAATGCACTAAGACTAAACCCTCTTGGCTAAGAACTAGGGGGATCATAACACAATAATCAAGAGAAAAAAATAGAGATGAATACAACACAAATTTATTACCTCCATTATTTATTGGAAAAAGCAACCCCAAAAATTTGGGACATCGCATATGATGCCTACTTATTGGCATAAGAATGTTCATGCTCAGCCTATGATGATTACAATATTTTACTATTTCTATTACAAGGTGGTATCATCTCTCCAATATTTGCTAATGGATTGGTGTGAATGTTGACATAATTTTAGCACGAAAACACTATCCTTAAAGGGATTCAATAATTTATTCTAATATAATAAGCTTACACAAAAAAGCTTGTTTATCAATGGTATGGGCACTTATATTTATAGCTCAAAGAAATAACTCTAACCATGGGTAGGTTAGGTTAAAATTATAACTTGGGTTGAGTCTAAATTATCCTAGGTTGAGTCAGTCTAACTCTAGGAGGGTTAAAGGTACTCATGAAATCTTAACACCTCAATTTATAATATTTGTGAGGCATGATAACTCACTTTAGATATTTTTGAGGTATGAGTCATATTTTTGAATATTTATGAGATAATAAATCATTTTGTTAGCTCATTTGACTCTTTGACTTCATTTTTGGCTAAAATTATTTTTTTAGTAAATGAAGTTCACTAAATTGATTTGGAATTTTTATTTAGGCAAGTTAATTAAGATTTGAAATATAATTAGTCTTTCTTAGTGATTTTTAGATTTTTTCAATTGATTTTAATGTAATTAATTAATAGCTTATTATGTCAAAAGTTCCAAAATACTAGGTTGTAATTTGAGTAGAGTTAGAAATAAACTAAGTTAGTGTTGCATACAGGATAACACATCAAATAAGCTAGCCTCATCATATTTTTGGGAAATTAAATGAATTATGTTGATGAATTTTGGAAATTTAGGTGATTTCTATGATTAGAATATGTCATTTTCTATAAATTTAATTGAATGTTAGTTTAGGCATGAAAGTGGCCAAAATCAATTGTTTACATTTGCAACAAACTCTTGTTGGAGTCCTTAGAGTGGGGCATTCCTAGTGAATTATTAGTTATGATTATCATTTCCCTTAATATTAAAGGGTTGTGAAATCCCTCTAAAAATTTTTTGTGAAGAGACTCGTTCACCTACACAAGCCAAACATGATACAGATACAAAAGACCAAGGGTAAAGGAACTAAGTTTATAGAGGAATTATCTAAATTCCTTAAAGACTAGGATTTTTTGGCTACTGATTCGATTGGTAGATCTATGGTCTTGTCTTAGGATGGAACACTTCCTCTCTCATATAGGTCAATTATGCACTTTCTCCTCTAACATTGGGGTGGTAATTCACTCCATGGAATTTGGTAAAAATGTTTTGGTGACAAACATATATGGGACATATGAAGATATAATGGCTCATTGGGAGGAATTGTTTTCCTAAAATTGTATGAGAGTTGATAACACCATTTTAGGGGGAAAATTTAACTTTACCATGAAGTGTGGCATGATTATGTGAGACCTGACCCTTTGGATAATTTCTTCATCCAAAAAATTGAGGTCATCTTGGTGGAATTATAACCTATTAAATTGGTTCATACTTGGATTAATATAAGATTTGGGCTAGATCATTTTGACAAAATAATTGATATATTCCTTATCACAGATTCCCTCTTGAATGGTACTAAAAAAATTAAGTCATGGCTATCCTCAGGAGGTGACTCTAACCACCTTCCTATTTTTCTCCAAATTAAAAAAGAGGACAAAAATCATATGAGTCCTTTTAAATTTAAACATTCTAGGTTTCAAGATTATATTTTCATCAATTTGGTTAAGGACAAGTGGAATCATTTTTGATGCAACTTCTTTGGCATCATCTAGTCTTTAATTTGCTAATAACTTAAAAAGAGTTAAGAAAGTAGTTATTAGTTAGGAAGAATTAAAACATTTTAATTGTAATAAATATATTCAATTAGTACTTATGAGATTTGGGTGATTTGGTAAAGTGACTTAGTTGCTTCAAGCACCACCCAAGTTCAAATCTCTATTTGGTATCAAAGGTCAGTTATGGCTGATCATTGGTATTCTTGGGCTAGTTGTGGTCATTATTTGGTATCCTTAGGCTAATTATGGCCATTTTTTATATTTATATTATTTGTGATAAATGATCACTTCAGAATTTGGGCCCCTTATTATGTCCTAGACTAGTTAGAGATTTAATAAAAAACATATAAGGTAAGGATCCCACCAAAATCAGTAATGATAAAAAAATATTCAATTAGTTTAATAATATATAGCTGTTATATATGATTAAATTTTAAATAAGTACTATGTAGAGGCTTCTAAAATAAGGCTCAAAGTTTTGGAGCAGAAGAAGTAGGACCTTCTGGCAGACTCTAAAGTACAATGGAGACTTAAAAGTCAAGAATTATGGTTAGATAACGGTGATGAGAATAATAAATACTTCCATAAATTTTCCAACCATTGAAAAAATAAAAATACTATTTTGGAAATTTAAAATACTAAAGGTTCTATTGTGTGGTCTTTTAATGACATTGTTTCTCTAGGTGTCTCCCATTTTGATAAGTTGTATAAGGATCCTTGAAAAGTGAACATAGATAAGATTATCAAAAACTTCACTTTATTCGTAGCTTTATTATAGAGGTTGGCATTGAGTAGATAGAGGAGGAAGTCACTATGGAATAATTATGGTCTACTCTAGATACCTTTTAGAAGGACAAAAGTCTTGGATCCAATGATTGGATGGTTAAATTCTTATATGGGTTTTTTACATTTTGGTTGTGAACCTACTTAGAGTTATTAAAGATACTATGGTTTAGAGTAAAATCCTTAGATCCTTCAACTCCAATTTCATTTCCATTATTCCTAAGGACTTTCTAACTTTTTATTATTATTTATAGCCCATTTAACTTTTTAATTGCATCTGCAATATCACAGTGAAGATCATATCCATTAGGATCAAGAGCATTCTTTCTGACTCTATATCTAGTGATAAATTTGGTTTCTTGCATGGGAAATAAATTCATGATGCAATTAGTGTGTCATATGAGGGTATTCACACTATAAAAAAAGAATAAGTTATCAAGTAGTATTAAAGTTGGACCTTTATAAGGCCTTTGATAAATAAAATTGGATCTACCTTAGACTTATCCTCATAAATATGGGGTTCTAGCTTTATATGGTGAACTATATTTTGTGTTGTCTATATTTTTTTATTTGCCTTACTTATTAATGGATCTACCTTTTATTTCTTCCAATCCTCTTATGGTCTAAGATAGGGTTTTCCTCTATCACCTCTATTATTTATTCTACTTGTTAAAGGACTTAGTTCGAGCATTCTTATAGCTAAATGTATTATCTCTATCAAAGAAGTGAAGGTTAGTAGGAATTTATTCCTCACACATCTTATTTTTGTGTAATATTTTATATTATTTGGTGATAGATTTTATAGATACATTATTTTACTCAAGGAGTCTCTAGAGCATTTGTGTATGGCTACTCAATTGGAGATAAATTTGTAGAAATCTAGCATCTCTTTTCATGGTTTGAAGGAATATCAAATACCTTTTCCCCATCCAATTAGTTTATTTATTTGGTGGCTTCAATTATTTTATATTTTTATTGAAGCCAAATGATTACCATAAAAATGATAAAAAATGGATAATTGATAAGGTAGATAATATAATTAACTATTGGTGTAAAAAAGGTGTTCTATAAAATATTCATATAAAAATATTCTAATTCCTTTGGATGGGTAGAAAAAATAAGGATGGTGTCCCCATGGTTAAAATGGTAGACTCTATCTAAACCTAATGACATCATAGGTTGGGGATTAAAATACATCAATCTATTTGGGGAGGCCTTGTAGCAAAATGTATCTAGAGACTTATTACTAATGTGGGCATATGGAGTCAAATAATTATTCATAAATACATTTAACCTTTAAACATTAAATAATGAATCAGATTGCCCATTCAAATCATGATATAATTCTTCAAACATGTAGAAATCCTTTGTAAAATCCTTTTTTATTATTGGAAATTGGTTAATTTGGAAAGTGGTTTATGGTAACAAAATTATATTTGGGATTGACCCTTGGATTAGCTATGGTGTTAAATAAAAATTTCCCAATGAATTGATTAATACTTTATTAGAAAAGGGAACTTATTTTTTGGCCTAGGCCGTATCATACTCTCCTTAAATCTTGGTGATAGGGTTGGAAAAACACAACTTCACTTGTTCTGGCCAAGGAGGTTGGTCATCAATGATATTATTTTGATTCTAGATTGAAATGGAGTCACATTAATCTTCATGATGAGGATGATGTCCTAGACTAGTCTATGGACACATATTTGTGGTATTATAGTGTGAGACTTGAATATAAGTATACCTTATTCAATGAGGATCATGAAGAAAGATTTTGGTGGTTGAAAAAAATCTAAAATATTGAATCCCCCCTCAAAAAAAAATCTTTATGTGGTTTTCGTTAAGAAACAAAGCCCTAACCTAGGAGATCCTTTAGAAAATAAGTTTTCAAGAATCAAGGTGATGTAATATTTGTTTACAGGACTTGAAAACTATGAATCATATCCTTGTTACTTATCTATATTTAAAAAATATATGTAATGATATGGAAACTTCTATGGGGTTTGAGACTACTGACAAGGTTTTAATGTAGTTGTGTCTCAATAATTGGTATCAATGTTCAAAGATAAAACTATCCAAATAAATTCATCTGATAATGTCTTTGGAAATTTAGCTTGCCAAGAATGCCTATGTCTTCTAAGGAAAAAATATCCCTAATTTTCAATGTATCTCCAAATTTCAAGTTATTTTTAGGTACTTTAAAATCAGCCCTAGATATATGAGACAAAAATTTATGATCCCTTCACACATTGATCAGACTAAATCTTGGCATTATTTTTATGGTACTTATCTAGATTTACTAGTCATTGTTAATGTTTGTGCTACTCTCTTTTTAAATCCTTAGCACTTCATCCAGCTTGGGATAGGGTAAAAATAATTTTATAGAATTGATGGATCTAAAGCTTCTTCTTTAGCTTACTCTTGATTGAAGTTTGGTTGAGATACAAGGTTTTTGTTGACTAATTTGACCACGAGTAAAATTAGGTCAAAACCCTATATAGTCAAACTTTATATAGGGATCTTCTAAGGTGTAAAATGTACCTAATGGTCTTAATGAGGTCATTTATAATATGCTTTAGCTTTGTCATTGTTGTATAGTTGGTATTATCTCATATAAGGGCCATTTTTGGGTCATTTATTGGACTTGTATTAGTTTCCCATAGAGGAAAAGTGTTTCAAAGGAATATTCAATGTCTCCCATGTCAAAAAATGTTAGAGGAACTATTATAAAACTAAAAAAAATATAGATTCTACATTGAATATAAGAAGATCAAGTATTTTCATGTGGGTTTTAGTTGTTTTACAACTTATGAAATAGTTTTGGCTCATAAAAGGACTTATAAAGTGATTCTTTAGGATAATTCAACTTAGTTTCATGCTCGAGTAGATTTGATAGGCTTAAAAATGTCAAAAAAATGTTCTAAATAGAAAACAAGAGGAATAATCCTTTTAAATAAAATATTGGTTGTGTTAACCAATATACCACACATAGTCCTATATATCTACACCTACAAATAGTCTTCAATAGTGACACCTACAAGAAGCTTCAATAGAGGTCTAAGAGTGTTATATGAAGATGTTTAAAATAATTTGAGGTCTTCAACTAGGTCTAAGGATGAGGGAAGTATCATGGTAATAATAGTTAGTTATTTTAATGAAGGTAGACTTGAACACTATACCCATAGGTGTATAAAATTGTAAAAGTGATAATTTATCTTAGTATCTCTGAATGAGGATTATACTTTACATTTGATCCTTTCATAGTATAATGTCTTGAGGTTTAGATAGGTTTGGTTGTTTACATTATTTATCACAAGAATAGGGTAATGATTTTACATAAGAGAGTGATTTTATGGTCATACATGTATGGTATAGATAGCCTTCCATTTTAGATAAGCCATACCTAAAGATACATAGTAATCTATACTACTATTGAAGTCTAAATGGTCTTATAATGTAATATGATATATTAGTTATAGGATTCAATGACAAAGTGAATCAATTTGAGTAAGAAAAATGATATATTACCTCAATATAAATCTAATGAGTTGGATAATTGTGATTAGACAAAGGTAAGCAACTACAGGAGTTCCCTTTGCTCTCAAAATGTGACCTATAGTTTAACCGTAGATTGACAATACATTAAGAGTAAGTAGTTTGGATGTTGGCATGACCTATGGGAAAAGATGAACACATTAAAGTGTATAATTACCTTAATTAATTTAATAAATTCCTATTCATGTAACACAAGGCTCAAGAATATACCTCCACCTACATGAAACCTATAATCCCTAACCAAATGGTCACCTACAATCAACTACAATAGACAAACAAATTATAGCAAAGGAAATATGTTGATTGAGATGGTTGATAGAGATGTAAGGTGGTGAAAATGTGGATACTATTACCATATTTATTGAATAAAATTCATGAGGCTCTAAGGTTAAGGAAACAAATTAAATATAAGGGTTTTTAACTTTAGGCATAGTCAGATCCTTACCTTGCAGATAGTCACTAAACTAAGAAGCCAATCTTAGGAATTGGATATATTGAAGACTTTAAAGAAGTGATCCATGTATTAAAATTTGTATAGATCACCTACAAGACCAATTATATCCTTTCATAGTATTATTTTGGCAAGTTAAATAGGAGATATTCCCTCTTTCTATCTCAGACAAAGGGCAATCCCAAGTAGTCTAAACTGTAGACTTGGTGAGAAGATGGTAAGTGGGTGTGATGGGAATTCTTGAAAAATTGAATAAAGGAATGATTATTTTAATTAAATTTGAAAAAGTGTGAATCAACACTCACAGTCTTGAGAAACCACTTAGATGTGGATATAGGCCATGAAACACAATCAGGCCTATTAGTTCTATGACTAGGATTAAGACCTAATGAGGCTCAATGACATTTTTAAGGACATATGAACACTCCAATCTAGTTTAATACCTTAAAAATAATTCCAACATGGATAATATCCATCATTTTGTTGGGATTTTCACCAAAATGGTCAAATTGGCTTGAAACCATGATAGGGGTACCTAGAATACACTCAAGAGCTTGATAGGCCAACTTAAAACACTCATACCTATACAAAACTATTTTATGGTACCTAAAGAACTTGGGGAAAGTTAAATTAGGTCCTACACTTAATTTTAGTGGATTCTTCTTATATATTCAATGTTTTTTTATGATCTATTGCTATGAAGTAAAATAGTTCAAAACCCTACCTAAACCCTTGTTTAAGACATGATGAAGAACATATGCAAAGAGATACATTAAAGAGGGGTGTTTTGGTAAAAAAGTGCTTTTTAATTTGTTGATGAATATTATATGCTCCTTACCACCCAATTGGTCTGTACTCTACTTATATGGACAAGCCTAAAATAGGGGTTTAGGCAAGGATTTAACTAGTTTTATAGGTGTAAAGGAGTTTTGATGAATGAAAACTATTAAATAATGTCTATAGAGACTTATTATAACTATATATGCCAATATATAACCTTAGTTAAGTCTGAAAGGTATTATTATACATAGTTCACTTCAAGTAGCCTTGGACAATTATTGAAAAGACAAAGTGACTGCCTAATGAGAGGATGAGAAGCTGGTTTTTAGACATTTTTAAGGTCTAACTCATGGAGTGGAAATTAATGGGACTATATAAATGTGTCATAACACTCTTTATGGATTTTTTTTACAAACTAAATGCCATTTTGATGACAATATGAATAATGAGGTCAAGAGAGCTAATAAATGACTACAAATGGTGAATATAAGTCTCCAAAAAGATGGCTAGTAGTTAGGGACATATTTGATGACTTTCATGGCATGTTTCCAGCCCCATTAAGATATTTCAAATGTCTTAACTCTCCCTATTCCAATTTAAAATGTTTAATATATGCTTCATGATGAAGGCAATTTTAAAAAAGCCATTTGAAGACCCTACACCAATTTGAGGAGTTTTTCATGCTTTGCAGAGACACTTGTTGAAATAGAAATTCATGGTCTATTATCCACTCCATTATACTAAATTATAACTAGTTTTCATTTTTGACATCTATTTTGACCTTTGAACTTCTCTTCTCCTCTCTCTTCTCACACATTCTATAAATGCAAGCCATTTTGGATTTTGAAAGGGAATATCCACCTAGTATAGCAAAGCCTTTCTAGTTTGATTCTATATTTTTCCTTTAAAATAAGATATGAAATTTGGTTTTTATTTCATAATCTATATATTCTAAGTGTGTGAATTGGTGTATAGTGAAAGGTCAAGTGACTAGTATATATATCCTTGCTTTTCTCTCAACCCTTTCATGTTGATGTAAGTAAATCTCTCTTTAATAGGTCACATGAAGTGTATCTAGTGCATTTGTCCATATTAAGTGTAATTAATAACCTTAGTGTCTACAATGTGATCTCTAGTTTACTCACCTTAATTATTTTAATACACATCACCTCTATGTTTGAAATACTAATGTTAGAGCAATTTAGAATTTTGAGGTTAGTGTTGTAAGTCATGTTTCATAGTGCACTTGTATGGAAGTATAGTGGAGATATTAATATTATATCACCTCATTATATTAGGTTATTTTTATGTCACTTCTATTGATTTTCATCTAAGTAAATAATTAGTGTAGGCGATAAGCATTCAAGGGTCAATCTAGGGAGCTATCCCTTACACCTAGAGGTTTACCTCTATCATAGGCAACCCACAGGATTAGAGGTATTATAATGTTGCCTAAATCTTAGATTAGTATTGAAAAACCAAATTTATAGTGAAATATTTTGTGATAATACTTTTGGCATGCCCAGTGGGACCATTTTCCTAAATACATCTTGTCAAGGTGAATGTTGGTCTTGATAAAATCACATCTACATATGGTGTTCTACTCAGCATTTGTCAACTCCATTCAAGGTAATATCTATTTTTGCATCATTATTTTATCACTTCTTATATTCATACTTATGGTACTTACTATTTCATCTACTATTAAAGGTATCAATCCCATAAACCCACTCCTTCAACCTAAACTTCCTCTTTAAGTTCAACATCCTTGACCTATCTTGACCTTTGAAGAATAAGAGGACTTTGCAAGATAATAAGATCAAGAGAGTGAAGAGGAACTTGAGGAGAACATTTATAGGTAGCATGCCTTCCTTGCCTTTAACACTATATAATCCTATCCACATCAATGCATATGATGATATACCCCTAATGCTACAAAAAGTGTTCCCACATTCAATGGTGAAGGTCATGTTACTCCTAGTGAGCATATTAATGATATCTAAAAATTATATAGTTTTCACAATGACACTAAGGATGGTACTGGTATAATCCAATGTATATAATCCAACTTCCACCTGTAACATAGAGTGATGGTACTGGTGCATAGTAATCTGGTCCAAGGAGAAGAATGGCCAATAATTTAAATTTATGGATGCAAATGAAGGTGCATAAAAATATTTGGTTTGTCAAGGTGGAGTCACTCCTTATTTGTTAGTAGATTAAGAGAACCTTATGCAAGCAAATGAAGGATGGTAGCCTCAAGGAGTGAGTTTGACTAACTTTCTTATGGAAAACACTTTTTTTCTCAATCAAAATTATTTAGTTTTAGACAATACTATATAAAAGAGGAAGGCCTTGGGAGATGGCCATAGTGTTTATACAAGTAAAAATAGCCCCCCTTAAAGGCAATAAGGTATGACTACAACTTTGATAGTCCCTATAACTTATGCACCTATTTCAAATCAGAATGTTGGAAGGACAAATCAAAGTGTTCCAATCTCTCAAGCTCCAAATAATTCTTTGACTTTAAGGACTCAAGAAAATTTGAGTAATCCTACTTTGAATATTATGTATTATTTGAAGTATGATTAAGTTTCTATGTATCTTTGGGAAATGAATCACTTGCCTGGTCAAAAAGAGGTCCTTCAAGAGAAACTATGTCAAATTCACCTCATTCCTCAACCATGTAGTCATGGAAATGTTTCCCTCAATAATTCTCCTAATCACATTTTTGAACCCTCTTCCAAATATGAAAATCCTCCACCCTTATACCTCACTCTCATTATGGGAAACAAACTTGTTCAGAACTACATAATGGATAGTGGGGCTAGCACCTTAGTGATGCCTTAATTTGTATCAGATAGGTTAGGATTGAAATATGAACCATATATTAAGGGAGTGATTTAGCTTGATGGGACACTTACCAATTTAGTGAGACTAGTCAAAAGTTTGAAAGTTTTCCTTCATGATTATCCTAGCTTCCCAATTCTTGAAGACATTTAGAATTTGGAAGAAAGATCTAATTTCAATTACATAATCAATGATCAAGAGGACTATGTTGTGGATAATGGAACATATTATAATATTAGGGGCATATCTGAGCTTTTTCTAGATGAGTATGGTGTAGACACTTATGGATATGATCCATACAACTTCTTTGAGTAAACTAATCTTGGAACTTACATCATCCATGAGGTAAGTGATAGAAACAATGAGGTAAGCATTAGAGATTATTTTCCACAAGATATTGAGGGTAATTACCTTATTCATTTCCATGATGATGATGTTATCCAAAGCATGGTAGAGTAGGATAGTGAGAAAAATAGTGACTATTTTTTGCTTGTATTTGATGGAGGATTCCTTGAATATGATAGTCATGAAGAGGAAGATGATCTTTGGCAAAGGTTTCATGCAATAAGTCAAGAATTTTATAGCTGAGTAGGTCTACTTCCCTTCCTAAGAAATGTGAATCTGATAATAGGGTTATTGATGAACCTAACAAACATATTATTGAGAGTCTTATCAAGCATGAAGGATAATGTCTTATTAATCATGAAGTTGAGTATCTAACTATTATAAAAGAAGTTGCAGTCATAAAGGAACCTAATGAAGCTAAACTAAAAAAATTTGTCATTGAGGATCAATCCAAATCTCAACCTAGGTTTGAGTCACTTTTAGATGTGTTAGAATAGAAAGAAGACAAGGTTGATGGTCTTAAACATCAAGTACATCATGTTTAAAAAGAATGTAAAGTTGAGGCAATTATGATGACTCCTAACACTTAGTTTGAGAAGTGCCAATTGGATATGGTAGAATTAAAGAAGGTTGTAGTTCCAAACAAGGCCCTTAGAGGGAAAAATGGAATATTATTGAGAGCTCCAAGTAGCACACTTGTAGATAGACGAAGAGTTAAAGATGGTAAGTAATTTGATTACTTACATAAGAAAGTGTTTTTTGATAAGTATGATTTACATGATATATTTATTTCATGAATAGAAAGGATGCAATAAGTACCATATTTGACCCTTGTTAAAGAAATGATGAATTTTCCTTCACATCAAGTGTTTGAGGTTTTATAAATACTAGGATAGGTGTGTGTTTGCTTGAGTTGTGTGTGTTTTCCCTAGGTGTTCTTGAGAACACAAATATGATTGCTTAGTGTGTTGTATTATGTGGGTTTTATATTAGTTATTGTGGTTTTAGAGGCAATTTAGTGTCCATATAGTGTATAAGTGACTCCATATCCCAATGGATAGGATTGGGCTACTAGTCTTTATCATAGCTAGTTTGTTACCCCTAAGAAATCACCAAAATATTGACTAATCTAACCACAAGTAAAATTAGGTAAAACCTCTATATATTCAAACTTTATATATGGGTCTCATAGGGTATAAAATTTACTTAATTGTGTTAATGAGGTCATTTCTAATATGCTTTAGCTTTATCATAGTTGTATAGTTGGTCTTATGCCATCTAGGTGTCATTTTTGGGTCATTTATTGGACTTATATGATTTATCATAGAGTAAAAGTGTTATAAAGGCATATTAAACATACACCACATTAGAATATGTAATAAGAACTATTGTAATACTAAAAAAATGTAGGTGCTAGATTGAAAACAAGAATATCAAGTAGTTTCATGTGGTTTTCAATTGTTGTACAACTTTTGTAGTAGTTTTATCATATGGGAGGACTTATAAAGTGACTCTTTAGGTCCCCTCAACTTAGTTCCATTCCTAGTCAACTTTGATAAGCTCAAAAACAGTAAAAACCATTCTATCTTTCCATCGCTCTCTTAGACAAGCAGAAATGGTCAACCGTCTTTACATGTTATGAATAAAATGAGGTGATTTATATCAAGTGACTTTAGTGGATGATAATACTCCTTGTCTATTTAAAATCCATGTAAATATTTAGAGGATTTTTTTCTTTTTCTCTATGAACAATTTCTTAAATTTCTAGTGATATTTGTTTAGCTACACATCCCTATGGCCTTCAAGTTTCATCATTGTTAGGATCGGTCTTTACAAACAATTTTTTATACATGTTCTGAAAGGTCATGATATTTACTATCACATGGTTTTTAATTATTTTTTTCACATGTGGTGTGAAGGAGTTGGCATGATCACTCTCATCTTACTAGGAGGATTCTATTGATAGTCTATAGATAATGTTTTCACTCTTACAAAGTTTATCTTCCTATAGTGGCTTTAAAACAAAGATGGAATGTTGTTTCAATTATCATATTACATGGTGACTATTTATCCTTATAAATGTGTTGTCTAAGGATTATTATATATGGTTGGAAGAACATAATCACATACATGCATAGTTAGTTCTCCTAAATAGTCACCTATAGTTAGGTGAAACCACATCTTCAATAGTCATGGTAGTAATAAAGGAAGCTTTCAAAGTGTTGAGATTATTTTTAAGAGAAAAAAATAGACTGAGCCTTTCAAACAAATAAACATTGGTTACGAGAACCAATATACCAGACACAGTCCTATATATCTAAACCTCCAGATAGTCTTCAACAATGACACCTACAAGAAGCTCCAACAAAGATCTAAGAGTGTTATATGAAGATGTTTGAAAGAATTCAAGATATTTAACTAGGTTTAAAGATGAGGAAAGCATCATGGTAAAAATAGTGAGGTATTTTCATGAAGGAAAACTTGAATCCTATGCCCACAAGTGTAGAAAGTTTTAAAAGGGACACTTTACCTCAGTATCTTTGAATGAAGATTTTTCTTTACATTTGATCCTTTCATAATATAATGTCTTAAGGTTTAGATAGGTTTGCTTATTTCAATAATATATCCAAGGAATAGGGGAAATTATTCAACATAAGAGAGTGATTTTTTGGTCATAAGAGTATGTTGCAGATAGCCTTCCATTTTAGATAAGCCCTCTTTAACTATACTCACTAATCTACAATATTGTTGAAGTTTAAATGGTCTTATAATGCAACATGATGCATTAGTTACATGATTTAATGACAAAGTGACTCAATTTGAGTGATAAATATGATATATGAGCTCAATAATAATATAATGAGTTTGAGAATAGTGATTAGACATAGGTAAGCACCTATAGGGGTTCTCTTTTCTCTCAAAATGTCATCTATAGTTTGACTGTAGACTAATAGTACATTAAAAGTATGAAATTTGGATGTTGGCACAACCTATGGGTAGAGATGAAAACTTTAAAGTGTATAATTACCTTAATTACTTAAATAAATGCCTAGGAATGTAACAAAAGTCTCAATAATATACCTCCACCTACAAGAAACCTCTAATATCCAACTAAACGGTCACCTACAATCTGCTATAATAGATAGATCAAATATAACAAAGGAAAGATCTAGATTAAGAGGATTGATAGAGATGTAATGTGGTAAACATGTGGATAATATTCCCATAATTATGGAATTAATTTCATGAGGATCTCAGGGTAAGGAAATAGATAAAATATCACAGTTTCTAACTTTAATCACAGTCAGACCCCAACCTTATAGATAGTCACTAAAATGAGAAGCCAATTTTAGGAATTAGTGATGTTGAAGACTTTAGAGAAGTGATCTAGGTATGAAAATTTGTACAAATCACCTATAAGACCCATTATATCCTTACATATTCCTATTTTTTTAGTTCATATATAGGAGATGCCCTATGTTCTATCTCAAATAGAGGACACTCCCAAGTAGTCTAAACTTTAGACTTAGTGAGAAGATTGTAAGAGTGTGTGATGGGAAGTCTTAGAGTATTGAATAAAGGTGTGTTGAGTTGAATTAAATGTGAAAAATTGTGAATCAACACTCATAGTGTTTAGAAACCAGTCAAAGGTGGATATAGTCCATGAAACACAATCAGACCTATTAGGCTTAAGACTAGGCCTAAGCCATAATGAGGCTCAATGTCATTTATAAGGACATATTAACCATAAAATATACTTTAAGACATTAAATATGAAGTATAGGATGGATAAAATCCATCATTTTGTAGGGAGTCTCACCAAAATGATCAAATTGGTTGAAAACTATGATAGGGGTACCTAGAATACACTCAAGAGCTTGATAGGCCAACTTCAAACACTCATACATGTACAAACCAATTGAATGGTAACTAAATAAACTAGGGAGAGTTTAAAGAGTTATTAAAAATTATTTTAGTGTAATTTTTTCACATATTGAATGTCTAGTTTTTGTTAACCATTATTAAGAAGAAAAATAATTCAAAACCTTCCTTAAACCCTTGTTTAAGACCTGATGAAGAACATATGCAAGGATATAAATTAAATAGGAGTATTTTGGTTATGTAAGTGTTTTTTTAATGTGTATTAATTTATAATTATCATTACCACCTAGCTGGTATGTACCCTACTTATATGGACAAGCCTAAAATAGGGTTATAAGCAAGGATTTAACTTGTTTTATAGGTGAAAAGGAGTTTTGATGGATGATAAACATTTATGAGGTATATATAGACTTAATATAACTATATATTATCACATATAATTTTATTTAAGTTAAAAATGCCTTATGATACATAGCTCACTTCAGGCAGTCTTGGACAGGCATTGAAAAGATAAAGTGACTACCTAATTAGAGGATGAGAAGTTAGTTTCTAGACCTTTTAAGGTCTAAATCATGGAATGGAAAGAAATGATACTATAAAAAAATTCAATAAAACCTATTTCATGTATTTTTTTATAAAATAAAGTCCATTTTGATGAAAAATATGAAGAATGAGGCCAAGAGAGCTATTGAACGATAGTAGATGGTGAGTACAAGTGTCCAGAAGATAGATAATAGTTAGGGATGAATCTGATGACTATAATGGAATTTTTACAACCCCATAAGATATTTCACATTTTTAAAATATCCATTTCTATTTTCAATCACTCAAGAGATGCTTCATGATGAAGGCAGTTTTAGAAAGCCATTTGAAGACCATACGCTAGTTTGAGAAGTTTTTCATGCTTTGGAGAGACACTTGTCCAATGAGACATTATTGATCTATTATCTACTATATTATCCTAAAATGTAACTATTTTTCATGACTTGACATGTGGAATTATGACCTTTGAACTTTTCTTATCCTTTCTCTTCTCACACATTGTATAAATGCAAGCCATTTTGGCCTTTGAAAAGGAATCCACACCTAGTATGGAAAAGCCTTGTTAGTTTGATGTTGTATTTTTACTTTTAAATAAGATATTAAATATATTTTTTAGTTCACAATCTATCTTTTATAAGTGTGTAAAGTGGTGTATAGTGAGAGGTCAAGTGATTAGTATATATCCTTGCTTTTCTCTCAACCCTTTAATGTTGATGCAAGTAACTCTCTCTATAATAGGTCATATGAAGTGTAGATAGTTAATATGTACATATTAAGTGTAATTAAAAACCTTATTATCTAAAATACAACCTATAGTTCACTCACATTGAGTATTTCAATGCATATCACCTCCATGTTTGAAATACTAATGTTAGAGCAATTGAGGATTTTGAGGCCAATGTTGTAAGTCATGTTTCATAGTGCACTTGTATAGTAGTCTAGTGGAGATATTTATGGTTTATCACCTCATTATATTAGGTTATATTTATTTCAATTCTATGCCTTTTCATCCAAGAAAATAATTATTGTAGGTGATAAGCATTCTAGGATCAATCTAGGGACCTAACCCTTAAACTTAGAGGTCTACTTCTATCATAGGAAACCCATAGGCCTAGGGGTATTCCAATGTTTCCCAAATATTAGAGTAGGCTTGGAAAACCTCATATATGGTGAAATATTTTGTGACAAATTTTTTTGTGACTCACATCTTTTCATAACCTAGTTGAAGGGTGACTATAACATACATAATTTTATTTTACACCCACTTTTCATTTTGACACATTCTCTATCTAACACCTTTGATTCCATATATTTATATCATATCTTTCAAGATAATCAAGTTTTATACTCTTCCAAGGAATTATTCCAATTAGATGTGGATGATTGAATAATTTATATAAAATTCATGCATCCATAAATCATCTCTCTCAATGTTGGTGGAATAATTTTTCCTTTCGTACTGGGTGCTTTGCATCTTTCTTGGTCATTATATAGTTTTTATTTGGGACATTATTGCATGTTGGTTTTATTTATTTATTTTTTCCTTTTTTCTCCATTTATTTATGTTTTGATCCCATAGAAGGCAATTTCAAGAAAGCCATTTGAAGACCCTACGATAGTTTGAGAAGTTTTTCATGCTTTGGAGAGACACTTGTCCAAAGAGACCTTCTTAATATATTCTCCACTCTATTATCCTAAAATGTAACTATTTTTCATGACTTCACATGTGGAATTATGACCTTTGAAATTCTCTTATCCTTTCTCTTCTCACATATTTTATAAATGCAAGCCATTTTGGCTTTTGAAAAGGAATAAACACTAGTATGGTGAAGCCTTGTTCGTTTGATATTGTATTTTGCCTTTTAAGTAAGATATACAATCTATTTTTGAGTTCAAAATATATCTTTTAGAAGTGTGTAAAGTGGTGCATAGTGAGAGGTCAAGTGACCTATATCTATCCTTGCTTTCCTCTCAACCCTTTCATGTTGATGCAAGTAGCTCTCTCTAATAGGACATATGAAGTGCAGGTAGTGCATATGTCCATATTAAGTGTAAGGAAAAACCTTAGTATCTGTAATCTAACCTATAGTTGACTCACCTTGATTATTTCAATGCATATCACCTCCATGTTTGTAATACTAATGTTAGAGCAATTCAAGATTTTGATTCTAGTGTTGTAAGTCATGTTTCATAGTGAACTTATACAGTAGTCTATTGGAGATATTTATGGTTTATAACCTCATTATAGTAGGTTATTTCTATGTCAATTATACCCTTTTCATCCAATAATATAATTAGTGTAGGTGATAATCATTCTAGGATCAATCTAGGGACCTAGCCCTTAAACCTAGAGGTCTACTTCTATCATAGGAAACCCTTAGGCCTAGACGTATTTCAATGTTTCCCAAATCTTAGATTAGGCTTGAACAACCTCCTCTATGGTGAAATATTTGGTGACAATAATTTTTGGGACTCACATATTTTCATAACCTATTTTAAGAGTGATTATAACATAAATAATTTTATTTTACACCCACTTTTCATTTTGACATATTCTATATCTAACACTTTTAATTTCATCTCTTTCTATCATATATTTCAAGAGATAAACATCAAGGTTGATACTCTTTCCAAGGAAGGATTCCAATTGGATGTGGATCATTGAATAATTTATATAAAATGCATTCATCCACAAATCATCTCTCTCAATTCTGGTGGAATAATTTTTCCTTTCATACTGGGTGCTTTGCATCTTTCTTGGTCATTGTCTAGTCTTTCTTTGTGTCATTCTTGCATTTTGGTTTTCTTTCTTTATTTGTTCCTTTTTTTCCCTTTATTTGTGTTTGGATCCTTTTCATATTTTACTCTTTGGTATTCACTCTTCTTGGGGGACTCGTCATACTCTTTCTACTTTTTCTTTTCCTTTTGGAATGCTTTTGCATCTTTGAAATGTAGTTTCCTATTTTTATTTATATGAAGTTACAAAAAATTTTAAGGGGAAAAAATATACTGAGAAATGTAAAAAATAACAAAAATAAAAATAAAAATATTAAAACCAAATAATCAAAATGATGATAAAAATACATCTAAAATTTAAAATGAAAAATGAAAAAGATCAAACTAGCCACAAACACATTCTTAAATTAATGTTAATGATTAAAAATTAACTTGGATACAAAGTTAAGTCACCATAAAATTATAATTCATAATATTTATATTTAATTTAAAATGCATTAGATTATTTAAATGTTTTCCTTCTTATGTATCATATGATACCAATTTTCTCTATAATAACAAAAGACCTAGCCAATTTGGTTTGAATTTATATTATTTTTTAGAATTATCTTAGTTTGATTTTATTTTAGTACCAAGTTGTTAATATGGTAGTATATTTATTTTATCTTTTGGTTAAAATATTTCTTTAGTAAATTTACAAAGACTCTCAAATGTCTAATAGCATCTATATTTTCTTCATCTAACATTTATAATTTACATTATTATTTCCCTATATATTCACGGTCATAAATAATCCCTTTGAGGAACACAAAAAGAGAAGGAATCTCAAGCTCTAATATGAGAACTACATATGCATCATAGATAAGAGAATAACATATTTCCCCCATAGTTATCTTGACCCTCAAACAACATTCTTGTAAAGTGTATATAATTTGATTATGCCAATCCTCACCATGTTTAGTGATTGGTTTTCTTAATATATTCAAAATTTTCTTCTTTTTAACCATATCTTGACCATACCCTTAGGGGTAATAATTAGTATAAAATATATTTCAAATATTATATTTTATATAATATTAATTTTTCCCATTATATCAAATTCCCAAATTGAAAATAGCTAAGGATAAATAATAGGTTTTAATTATTGATATGGTTCACCTATTAAGTTACTATTGTTCATAAACCTTTGCATATTATTAGCATTCATGTTTCATTTGAGGCTAATAATTACTCATTTTTAGTAACTTTTATGACATATATTTTCGCCAAAAATTTCCTCCAAATTCACTATCATGAACATATTTTAAAATAATTATAACTTCTTCACACCGAAGGAATCCAAGTAGATGACCATTATATTATAGAGAAATAATAATATTATTATTTCATGCCAATGGGAGATGTTTATAGACATATATTTATAAAAATATTAATTACAAAAATATTCCATATATAATATGGTAGGAATTATCTTGTCTTGATGCAAAAGCTATGTAACTTCAGAGATAATCATATTAAAAATAAACTATAGAAAGTTTGATTAAACAAAATTATTAATAATCTTAATTACCTTGAGTAATAAAATACTAATCAATTACATTTATTTTAAATATTGAATTAATCACCCCTTAGGCTAAACCTAAACAATTAAAATATATCTTGGAAATAACTTGACCAATGATAACATATCAAATAACATCTATTATCAATTTTTTTTTTCATTTTTCAAAACAATTGTAGTAATATTGTCATATGATAAAAACTTATAAATATATGTGTACCACTCCATATTGGTACTCGCCATGTATAAAAAATTCATCGAATACATTTAGAGATGATAGTGTAATGGTGAGTTCGTATAGGCTCTTAGTAGTCAAAATAACATGATCATAAATAATATCAATAGGAACAAGTGAAATGACATTAGCCATAACATCAACATGATAGTTATTTTATTTAGGAATGAAACTTGCAACATCTCTTTCAAAGTGCCATTTGAGCCAAATGCGAATATTGAGGCACCAACGAGTCCACCCAAAGATGTGTCTATCCATACTCTCTTTCATTTATTTATTTAGTAGATTAGATATATATTTACTCATTATTAATGTTGATGTGTTATTTATCCTTGTTTATGCTCCTCCTTATACTAAATAAGTTGGTATAGTTATAGGTTGCTTAGGCTTTCCATTTATTACCTTAGGTTGCATATGCCACCCATTTGTTGACCATTGCACTATTTATATTATTGTTAGTTTAGTACTTATAGCTATATTATATCTAGGTTACCATTATATCCTTACATTTATTATACATATTATATTCTTAGTACACATTTTTTTATCATTAATAAAATCATTTATCTATATTGATCCCTATTGAGAGATATACACCATGTTATTGGATTAGTCTTTGGAACCCTTTCCTCATGACATTTAAGTGTATATTACTCTCTTCTAGTTCCAAGTATGTGCAAGATCTATTATTATAACCTTCTTTGTATCCTAGTCTATTGAGAGATAAGGGATTATTATAGGTCATCCTAGCCCATGCATACATTTTGGTGAATGCAATGTGAATCTTTCCCATCTATAGCTAGATAAAATTCATGGTTTTTTCCATTTTTTCTTCTTATCATCATCTTCAAATCATCATATGATTTAGTAAAGATTTTAACCCAATTGGATTAGACAACCTAATGCAATTTTTCCTATTTATTCCAATTTATCAACTAGCCTGATACAATTCTATGTCATCACCAATTGTATCAACTAACATGATATAATTTGGTTATCCAATCATATTTCATCAGCTATCTCGATAAATTTTCTTGTCTCTCAACTCAGATACTACTATATTGGTTGAGACAGTCTACTTCTACAACCCTTTACTTATAACTATAGTGGCCAACGTTATAGTATATAACTGATTATTATCCCCTATTTTCATGCTTTTTTATTTCATATTTTGTCATGGGATATTTCTATCGAGTCTCAACTGATTTAGATTCTACATGGGTTACTCTTACATTCCTTCCTTATCTACCTTTGATAGAAATTCCTCATGCTGTAACTTCTGTCAATCTCAACCCAGATCTATCAAATGTAACATGGTTCTAATCAACCACAATTTAGATCTAAGAGATCCTAATCATCTTATTAAGAATCTTGATGAAAAGATTGTTTATACCCCCAAAAAAATTTGGAATATTAGTCCTATCAATCCATCTACTAGGTTACATATGGAGACCAACAATGGTTTTTATCTTAATACCAATGTTGGGAATTCTCTCCTAGTAGTAATCCTCCTACCAATAATCCTAATAATTACAATCAAAACCCTTCCATTGATATCTATAAATAAATTTCACAAATTGTTTAAGATATGGCCTATAACCAAAGTTATAATAGAAGTCAAATCATTCAAATGTAAAATCATATTTTATAATTTTCTAATCAAGATCCTTAAGTCATCCTGAATTAACCAAATTATAATTATAGTCCTCCTCCTCTTATATATGCCAATGGAAACCTTATCCTCAACATATAGTTCAAAATAATATGTTTCAAAATCTTCAAAATAAACCCTTAACTCCCTTTATTATTTATATGGATAATGGGATTGTTTCACCAACCATCACATATGACATGACTATTGATCCTACCTTACATATTAACCCTTTTATAAAACTCTACAAGAAATGGATTATAACTAAATCTTATGTTATGACCACACTTTTAGCACAAACCTTTTTTAGGATGTGTTATAATTGTATGACCAACTTCCTAGATATTCCATTACATAACCATAAGATTTAGTCAATGTTTTAATTAATGAATTTCAAAATTGTTGATGCCTAAAACTTTTATTCTCAGCAAACAACCTCCTATGGGAAGCTTTATAGGCATGGGACTAAAATTACTATCTTTGAAGTGACCTATAGGATTTTAGAAGCTGACTCTTTGCATAATTGGAGAAGAAAAGTGGAAGAAGGAAATGTAAAGAAAGCTAAAAAAAAACTAAGGTGATGTTCCAAAATTATTAATGTATTCATTCCTAATATTTCATAATATAGCTCAAAACTTTTAAAACATCACAAAAAATTTAAAAGAGCATATGCATGGTCTAAAGTATGTAATATAAATAAAAGATAACACTATAGAAGCAAAGAATAGAAATAATAGAAAAAAATTTATTCCACATAATTTGACATAGAACACAACATCCTCTTCATTGTTGGGTAGAGAACAAAATATAAAGCCCCAAAGGCATAGTATAGACTATTCAATCCTTCCTGTAAGGAGCACCTACTAAGGTCTTAGAATGAAAGACAATAACTACTACTATTTAAATTCAAAACTAAATATTATAATGGTTGTTCTCTAATAACAACTATGAAAATAAAAAAACTAATATCTAACTCCCCCCTTTATAAAATAAATTATCCTCAAATAAATAGGCATGGTGACCTTGGTGTGATAGAGTTTACAAGATACAAGCAATCAACACATAGAGTCTGACACTCATATTTATGATCAGGCCATTATAATTGAAAGGGAAAATTTAACTCATATCTATATACAACCATCAAATCCTTGATATGGTGTAAACTTAATGCCTTATGATTCCCCTGATGTTTAGAGGAAGTGTTGTAGTGATGCATGCCTCTCTCCAAACTAGTCCTAGAATTCTTAGAGGAAATGGGGCCCATTTCCTTTAGCTAATGGTAATTCTTAGAGGAAATGGGGCCCATTTCCTTTAGCTAATGGTACATCTCAAAGCAATAATAAATAACCCAACCTTAGATAGGTACCATGATGACATGTGGCACAAGGGAATATTTTTTTAATATAGAGCTGATTATGGGTCCCATTAATTTAAACAACTCATGGAGTAACTTTTTATTATAAAGGAACTCTCTATGCTCTCAAGGAGCACTATGCTGCCACATGGAAGATTCACTTCCATTTACTTATACCTACATAGTGGGCCTCACCTATTATTCCATCAACTAATAGCACAAGTTGAGGCTCATCAATGTTTGAGATGCTTATAAAATGAGTATTGAGATAATGCATGACATAATAAAGAATGAATGTTATTTTAGAAGCTCTTTTTATCTTTTATTTAACTAGCAATGCATGGAGCCACCATATGGTGAGCTGACACTGCTCCTAGGATTTTAAGAACTCTTTTTTGAAGGATGAGTGTAAGGGTACCATGTGGCACCAGTGGAAGGATCTGATACTTAGCCAAAAATTAAAAGGGAAACCTATGGGAAAGAGGAGGCTGATACATAACCTATGCAACTCTTCAAACATGTCCATGATGAAAATTCAACTATCCAAAACTTCAAAATATGGATTTGATCCATAGTCTTGGTAACTTATATGAGAATATACATATGGATGGAAGAAACCAAAATCTATGTTGACGTAAAACCAAAGAAGAAAATTTTTAAAAAGTGAGGCCCACAAAACTTATAACTTATGAAGAGCAGCTTTCAAATGCATCCACTCTTCCTTTAAAGGTTGAGCTTTATTTTTTAGAGCCTCAAAATCTCTATCCAGAGCAATTATGTCCTTTAAGGAGAAACTTCTCATACCTTATAAAACTACTCACCTTTGAAATTTAAGTTTGGTAAGATGTTGTATAATAATCTCCACTTTGGAGATGTTTGGCACTTAACATAGGGCTACAAAGATGTTTTGGTCATTCTACTTTGTGATCAGTATCTTTTTTATCAAGTCCTCTGAAAGGACCATGTTATCTATGAGGAATGGGAAGGGGAGTCCTAATTGGAACAAATGTTCAATGTGTCCCTTCATTTATTAAACCACTTACTCTAAGGTAGTCAAATATGCCTTGCATTTTAATGTATCCTTATTGCAACTCAAGAATTCATTGACCTTAATCACCACCTACCTTTTATTAGCCACCCCCACTACCTAGATCATCTCATCCATTGTGAAATACAACGTATGGACTAAGAGATATGAATCTTGGACCTTGGGGGATATGAAGGTGAGGACTTGATCAACAAATGTGTTTATTTGTGAACTTAACCATTATGATTCCATAATGAATCCAAGCATTGGATTCAAGTGTGAGGTCATGTTCTTTATCCTCTACAAATATGAAACATATAGTTATTGGATCATTGGGAGGATGTCTATGGTCTGAGAGTGGGTGGCAAGGTCATTATTTATCTATTAGATATTCTGATCTCTATCCTAGGACTCTTTTTGAATTTTATGCTATGCCTATTATTGCATGTTCATAGAGTCTGAGAGACTCTTTTGAGCCTACATGAGCTCTATTTAATTTAGCTATAACTTATTCTCTATGGCCTCTTTTTTACCTTTAAGTCCCTCCACCTCAACCTTCATCTCTACTACTTGGATTTACAGTTGGGCTCTTTGGCTAGTTTCCAATTGAAAGCTCTTAGAGGTGATGTGGCTCTTTAAGTTGGATCTCATCTTTATGAGATTTACATCTTTAGATTTGTCCTTTGTATTTAGGTGGTCACTAGTGGATTTAAATCTCATACTTGAGGGTAGATGCATAAATTTGGGGGAAAAAACATTACATAATGAAAAATATAAACCATTTTCTATAAAGTGTGTATGCCCTTTTCAAAAGGGCTACAACCCTTTTTTTTTAAAAAAAACCAAAGAAAAATTGTAGCAGGTTCGGTCCCAACCCTAAAGGGAATATGAACTTTGTAAATAAAAGGATGCACACCCTTTGAAATGGGTGTGCACCCTTTCTAAAGGGCATGCATCATTTGTAAAGGGTGTATGCCCTTTAAGGGCCATGTAATTAAGACTTCTGAAAACCATGTGTTTTTGTGTTTATTTTTTAATTATAGGTATTGGTTTTACAAGCATATATTTTGTAAATAAATGTTAAGTATAAGATATTTATTTTACTAAATATAATAAATTAGGGCCACTTAACATCTATTAAAATTGATTACAATGTTATAGGAGTTACCATTTAGAAGTTAGTTTTTTAAATTCCATTCCAACCAATACTTAGCATTCAAAATTTTAGGATCAGAAGATAGAATGAGAAATGAGGTTTAAAATCATGTTATGTTTGTAATATATCTATAACATTAAGGATTACATGTCTATTTTACCTACTTAAGTTTTCCCTATCTACTTTATCTACTTGAGTATGCTCTAACTGATTAAATAATTGAGCCATAGCTTGATCTCAAGGAGTATGCCTTACCTAAATACATAATCCATATCTTCATATTTAATATTCCATACAAGTGTCAAATTAAGTGTTCCACTTACTCAACATGGTGTACTTCAAGGTCCTCTACAAACTTTCTTGTAATTAGGTCTCTTCCTAACCATAAATTGTCTCTTGGTATATCATAAAAAGGTCTTCTAAGTATTGGTATTAAAATACTAATTACTTTATTATTTAGTATTATATCTTGAATTTTTAACATTTATATTCAGATCAAAAGACACTTTCAATGACTTAAAATAGGGTACTAAGTCCGAAGATTGTAATCTACCTTCAAGTAAGACCCTTTTTATTCTTAAAGCACTCAATTGTACATCCTCACTTCTTTGAACAATACTATGAGGATTTCACCAATTATTTGACTCAAGATTCTTATTGCATGAAGAAATTTAACTCAAAACTTAGATAACAACAACTCTACCCCTTATAGGCATATTAGGCAAAATTCTACCTCTTAAAGACTTGATACAAAGAGGTCTAAAACTACCTTGTTTTTGGACTCATTAAATTTAAAAACTCAATCAAAATATAAGACAATGATACAATAGTCATAGGTGTCTTTACACAAGTTCAAAATACCAAGTAGATCATTAAAGTGCCCAAAAAGTTGACTAAGTCCTTAGCACTATTACAATATTATGTATAGGTGTGTTTGGTCTTGAAAAGGTGTTATTAATCTAATCTCATCAAAGGATTCTTATAAAGATTTATTAATATGTTTGGAGACTATCTTTGAGTATAAGAAACCAATTTCCTTTATTGCTTTATTAAGAATTATAATTCAATGGAAGCTCTACTCTTTAGGTTTGGAAGGCCTAATCTGCTTACCTGGAAGGATATTGACTTATCTTAACTTTAAAATGCTTTGAATCAGTTTACTTTTAAGTATTTTATAGTTTTTACATAATAACGTTGGACCTTTATAAGAGGTTTATACTCAATCAACAAAGTTGGAGATGTACTATACTTAGACTTTGTTAGCTTTGCCTTGGAATCTTCTTAACAACCTTGTTCTCAACTTAGAAAATTAACTTTAATTAATGGGTCTATCAATATGCATTAATGAATATCCTACAACATACAACTTATAGCACACACACACACAGATATATATATATATGTGTGTGTGTGTGTGTGTGTGTGTGTGTGTGTATATATATATATATATATATATATATATATATATATATATGTATATATATATGTATATATATATATATATATATGTATATATATATATATATGTATATATATATATGTATATATATATGTATATATATATATGTATATATATATATGTATGTATATATATATATATATATATATATATATATATTAATGATATAGTCATTCATACATTACATCTACCACATATATGGTACTACATGTAGGTATTCAATCAATCATGCATGACATCTTCATGTGAATGTGATATGGTCATTCATATTAGAAATGAATTCAACTAATAATCCTAGTGCACTCCATTTACACCTAAACCCCTAACCCTAAACCCCTAACCCTTAACCCTAAACACTAAACCTTATACCCTAAACCCTAAAAATTGAAACCAAAAACCTAAGCTATAAATCATGAACCATGAACACTAAATAATATACCTAAACCCTATACCCTAAACCCTAAACCCTTAACCCTAATACATTAGACCTAAAATAAAAAATAATAATCCATAAACCCTAAACTATAGACCCTAAAAATATAAAATTTAAACATTAAACCCTATACTTTATACCCTAGACCTTAAACCCTAAAACCTAAATGCAAGCCCTTAATCTTAAACCCCAAACCATAAACATAAAATCCTAAATCCTAAACCCTAAAACCTAAATGTAAGTCCTTAACCCTAAAACCCAAGCCTAGAACCATATGTCATTAACCTTAAACATTAAATCCTAAAAAAAAAGTTCTAAACCCAAATCAAAAACCAAAAACCCAAAAATTTAAACATTAAACCTAAACCCTAAACCCTAAACCCTAAACCTAAAACCTTAAACCCTAAATTGTAAACTCTAAACCATAAACACTAAAACCTAAATCACAAACCCTAATCCCTAATTCCCAAACACTAAATCCCAGACCCTAAATACTAAACACTAAATTATAAACCCCAAAACCTCAACCAAACCCCTAAGATTAGAACCATGAACCTTACACCCTGAACCCTAGGTGTGAAACTATAAACCTAAAATCCTAACCCCAAACACCAAGCCATAAAACCTAAAAGCTAAACTCTTGGTCCCTTGAGCCACAAACCATAAATCCCAAACCTTTAATATTTTGTCTTAAATCTTAATTCATAAGCCTTAACACCAAAACTTGAACCATGAACTCTAATCCCTATACATTAAACCCTATGTTTTGAATCTTCACCCTTCAACCATAAACCTTAAACCCTAAATTTATAAATCCAAAATATCTAACCATAAACCATAATATTGAATTATCACCTATATAGATAAAGGAGAAGGGGCATTGGCTAAGCCATATCTTGAAAGGATATGGGTCATTCTAACCTATATAGAGAAAAGAGTGACTAGGGACATTAATATAAAAGGCTTAAAGGTGTATTCAATATGAATTCCTAAATAATTTGTGTATTTTTTAATCAATAGGTCTATCAATATGTATAAATGGCTATCATGTAGAATTCAACCTATATCATACATATACTAATGATATATACATTCATACATTACATATAACCCATATTTAGTACTATATATAGGTATGTTGTCACTCATAAATGACATATTCTTATATTCATGATACAATTACTCATACCAAATGCAAATTTAGCTAATCACCCTAGTACACTCTATTTAAACCTAAACCATTAACCCTAAAACCCAAACCCAAAACCCAAAACACCATAAAAATTGAACATTTAACCCTAAACACCATAAACCTTGAACACTTAACCCTAATACATTATCCCTAGACCAAAAAAATAACACCTAAACCCCAAAACATATACCCTAAACATAGAAACTTAAACCCTAGACTTTATGCCAGAGAACCTAAGCCCTAAAACCTAAACTTTAATCCCTTAACCCTAAATCCCAAAACATAAGCCTAAAATCCTAAATCCTAAACACTAAACCATAAAAACTTAACCCTATACCCTTAATATTAATCACCAAACCTTAAACACAAAATTCAAAATCATGAACCTTAAACCCTAAACACCAAACCTAAAACCCTAAACCCTTAACACTAAACCCTAATAATTAATCCCTAAGAAATAAACCCTAAACCTTGAAAGGTGAACCCTAATCCATAAACCTAGAACCATAAAACCTCAAACCTAAAACCATAGACCCTGAATCCTAAAATTAGATAAATCCTAAACCTTAAAACCTAAATTCCAGAACCTAAACAATCAACCCTAAACAATAAACTATAAAATTTTAACCCTAAACCCTTAACCCAAAACCCTAAAAATTTAACCTAACTGGGAAAAACTAAACATACATTATGGAAACCACACCATAAAGGAATGATGCAAACATTGGTAGTTCAAATCAAACCCCTCTCCACTTTCTTATCATAATTGGACTACATAAGTGCAAAGATTCCAATGCAAGGAGAAAACATGCCATAAAAATTTAGTGGTAAAAATGCTAATTATTTATACTCATGACCCACATAATTATTTGAGAATAGCTCACAAACATGATAAAATTCAAAATGGTTTAACCCTTTTGCTCAATGATCTAGAAATAATCGTGTCTATAAGAAGGATTTCAACTCATAAGAATCAAGTGTAAAGAGGTAATTTTTGATCTATCATCATTTTTCATCATCCCTCATCATTCAAAATGAATTTTTACCATGCAAGTGCAAAGAGGATATTATATTATTTCCAACATGTAAATTATTCAATAATCTTCCTAGATTAATCCATAATGACCATGTCTAATCTAGTAGATGTGGATGAGAATAATCGCCTTATTAAATCTAATTAGAACAAGTTTTTATGAAACACCATTCAAGATTCATATAAAAAAGATATTTTTTAGTATAAAACAAATTTATAATGACTACTAGATTGAAACACACTCTACTAGATGAGGGAGTGACTAGGGAACATGAACTAATGCTTATGTATGATGAGGGATAATGAGGGAATGATTAGGGATAATGAGGGATGAGGATAAATGAGGAAGGGGTGATTAGGGATGATTAAGGATGATGAGGGTTGATGAGGGAGTGATTAGGGATGATGAGGGATAATGAAAGATGATGAAGGATATATTAGGGATGATAATAAATGATGATGGTTAATGAAGGAGAATTCATGGATGATGAGAGTGTGATTAGGGATGATGAAGGATGATGAGAGAGTGATTAAGTATGATTAGGGTTGATGATGTTTGATGAGGGAGTGTTTATGTATGATCAATGATAGTGATCCTGATGATGAGGGATGATGAGGGAGTGATTAGGGATGATAATAAAGTGACTAGGCATGATGAGGGTTGATGAGGGAGTGATTAGAAATAATGAAGAATGATGATGTCCAATGAGGTAGTGATTAGGGATAATGAGGGACAATGAGAACAAGTGATAGAATGAATAGGTATAATAAGTGAATATGAGGGTTGATGAGGGAGTGATTAGGGATGATGAGGGTTAATGAGGGAGTGTCCCATGTGAATTTAGTGTGTTTGAATATGAATTTATTCTATGTGAATTTATAATAATGCATGAGATTGGAATTGAATAATGCATGGATTGAAAATCTATCTAATCTTTTTTTGAGTGAATAATATCTTTTTAGAATGAATTAAAATGGGATTTTGATTTATTATATTTTGAATGGAGTCTATTAGGGTGATTAGATACATTCATGTCTAGTATAAGTTACCATATCAAGACTATAGGTAGTTGTCATGTATGAGTGAATGTATACATATATGTAATAGCTATGTGATATATGTCATGTAAGAGTCATCTTATCATGAATATAAGTATGTTACAAGTTTCATGATAAAGGGTAGTCATTTATGCATATTGATAGACCCATTGATTGAAAAACTGATGTAGGGGCATCTCCAAAGATTATCAAAATACACCACTTTTGATTAATTTTGTTGCTTTAAGGTCATAGGAAGTGTGGAGTATAGGTTATAAGTATTACAAGAGTCCAAGATTTGAATTAGAGTCTTTTAAATAGTTTCCCACCTTTTTCATCATTTGAAAATCCAAAATTGCAAAGATGGAATGATAATGTGTTTGAGGTATAAAAGGGAATGTAAGGGTTCAAGTTGTATGATGGAGTCTTAAAGGACCTAGGGGGATAATATAAGTGTGTTATTATGAGAATTATATGATAAGTTAGGTTAAGGATTGAGGTGTCAAGTTTTATTCCCATCACCCTACGTGGGTCTAGGGATTGTTGGAAATTTCTTAAATCAATAAATGGATGTAAAGTCATGTTTTAATAGTCTATATGGTATCTAGTAATAATATAGAGTGTGAGGCTCTTGAGGGAGAGATTAGAGAGAGCACAATGAATAGAGGAGAGATGTATGAAAGGGTGTGTATATGCAGAGTCATGGTTTATTCATGAACTATATGTGTTGAGAAAAAGATAATAAATAAGAAGGTTTTATTGAATTTTAAAAAAAATAAGTTTCAAACCCTATTTCCATTGTCATTTTTATTAATAACTATCTACAAGAAACATGACAAACTCCATTTCTATGCTTATATAGTAATTTGTCTATCTGTATGTTAGTATCTTTAAAAAGAACCAAGAAATGTGTCTTTGTTGTTGGGTAAGTTGATATGTGCTTTTGGTTGAAATCTTCATGCATTTGATAGACTAGTTTTATAGTTCCTCATAAGAAATTAAGATGTACACCTTAACTTTCTTCATCTACTGTATACTAAGTTTAAATCCATCTAAATAAAGTAATTTGTTTGAGATAAATTTTTTGGAATGTTGATGGACATGTGAACATAGTCATTTTATAGGAAAATGACTCCAAATAACAAAGAAAAGGAAATTCTAATGTGTGAAAATAAACCACAAACCCTATCCCCTGTGTGTTGGTCAAAGGATGCCTATTTGAAACGAATGTAGAAATCTTAATGCATAAAGAACGTAAGTATAGTGTTAATATAATCCCAAGGATTTTTATTAAGTTTTATAAAAGGAATATAAACATCCTTTTATTAGTTATTTTAAGGATTGGTAAGGAAACTATAATCAATTACAGACTAACTGAGAAAGTGTATACACAACCCAAGATAGGGAGGAGTTGAAAGAGACCAACGGAGGTGTTAAGTTGAATCTTGGAGATTTAATGAGTTGGATGGAGTTTTTATAGAGGTAATTCAAGGGTTATAGGAATTTAAAAATAATTTTGAAAACATCAAATTTTTTAGATAGTCTTTATAAACCTTATAGACTTGCCCTATATGTACAATGAAATAGAAAATTAAGAAGGAAAGGAAAACAACGACGTGTTTATGATATATTAACACTTGGTGTAGGTGTATCATGTTTGAGATAAGTTTAATAACCATTTATAAGTCAAATAATTTATTTATAGTCCATAAAACCACCATTTGAATGTTGTTAGGTTTCCCTAACTTTGTAATCATTGCAATTCGGGTTTCTTTACCAAAAAAGATTTAAAATTGCTTCCACTAGTAAACTAGGCCCCATTTTTGATATTAGTTTAAAAATTTCGTGGGATAATAGGTTTATTGGGTTTTAACAGGAAACATATGTCTTTGTATGTACATAAACGTATGTGTGAATTTAGAGCATAACCAGACGTAATATGCCTTAATAGTGGCTTAAAAAGGCTAAGAAAAGTGGTCAAACAAATGAGGTCAAACCTAAAATTTTGTAGTTAGGATGAAGAGGATAGAATAATTCCTCAAAAGGTTTTAGTTACTTACTTTGAATTTGTATGAGACCATACTAGTTAAAAAGGAGAAAAAATGCTACAAGGCTAGGTCCTAAGGTATGTAGAGAAGTGTAAGAGTCAAATTGTTGCATTGAGAAGGGTACAAGAAGTATGAATAGTCCAATATGATAAGAGAGAACATGTTTAAAGTATTAAGAGCAATAAAACAATTAGGTGGAAATAAGAACCTTGCATGAAGAGTGAATAAAAGAAACACTACCAAGGATATCATAAGCCATTGCCAAAGAAATTTGTATTAAATAAGATAAATAGAGAGATTGCTTGTAAACCTGCTACATCAAAAACTCACAAATTATTTAAGAATCCACATTCAAGCTCAGGTAGGGCATACTCAAGTAGGTAAAGTAGGTAGGGCATACTCAATTTGGTAAAATATGGGGCATAATCAATTGTATAGATCTATTACATATCTAACATGATTTGTAACCTCATTTCTCATTCTATCTTCTGATCCTAAAATTCTAAAAACTAAATATTGGCTAAAATGGAATTTGAAAAACTAACTTCTAAATCACAACTCCTATAGCTCTGTAATCAATTTTAAAATATGGTGAGTGACTCTAATTTGTTATATTTATTAAAATAAATTTAAAGTATAATAATATAAAATGTAATATAATATAAAATGTATTATACTTACTACATTTAATCTTATATTACATTTTATATTTACTACATTTAATCTTATATTACATTCTATGACTTTATACTTAACATTTATTTTATTAACTATATTCTTGCAAAACCAATACCTCTAATTGTAAAACAAACACAAAAAGACATGGATTTTAGAAGTCTTAATTGAAAAAAAAAATGGCTCTTAAAGGGAATACACCCTATGTAAAGGACACACATCCTTTGAAAATGGTGTGCACCCTTTAGAAAGGGCATACACCCTTTGCAAAGGGCATGCATCCTTTACATAGGGCATACACCCTTTACAAAGGGTGTATTCCCTTTCAAAATTTCAATATATTTTTGCATTTTCCTTCTAAATTTGCCTTGGGTATAGGCTTGGAGAGGTCCTAACCTGGCTTGAAATTGGTCATGGAGTAGCCCATTTAGTTTCTAGAAAATTTAAGAGTTTCTCATCTTTTTTGACACATCTAATGAGGCAAGTTTTATTATTTAAAAAAAAATTATATGGGTTTATAGAGGAGAAAGTGTAGTTATAGAATATATATATATATATATATATATAATGTTAGAATATTATTTATAACTATTACTTAATTTATACATAATATACCTCATTATGGACTATATACATATCGTCACAAATTCCCTTATTAAACATATCATCACAAATTATCTTATAACTTTTGAAATATTAATCAAAAGTTTATAAAACTTATATCTCAACAATCTACACATTGTCAACTATGCTTTAAAAAAAAAAAAAATCATGAAGCTAAGGTCAAAAAGTTGTGTTCATACACTTTCAGTTTCAATTTTCCAACTGTCTTGACTTGTAAAATTATTTAAAATTTATCTATGTAATAAAAATTTAATAAAATATATTCTCAATAATCTTTGACATTTCACCTATCTATATATGAAATTTCATACAAAAATTGAATTGTTTACTAAAAAAAAGTGTGTTCATACACATGCACTCTCCTTATCTTTTTATAAAAAATGATCAACCTATTGTCGTAAATGCATCTCCTTTGCATAATTTTATCATCTAAGTATTGGAAAATATATATATTTAAAAACTACATTCAAAATGCCACAATTCATTTTTCAATGTCATTGTCAAATTCCTTTTTGAAGTGTCTCTAACATTCTCTCCAAGTTCAACTATTGTTATTTTCATAAAAATAGTGTCGCTTTATACCCCCTTTTTGTCACCCATTATACTCGATCTACCTAGATTTTTTTCCTTCTCAAATTGATGACCTACCTTGAGATAATACATTATTATGGAAGTTTTGGTGTCTACCATTAGTTTGACCCTACCATGTGGCCTCACTTGGCTAAGATTTAGGCCAATGATGTGGATTGAATAATCTCCTAGATGCATCTGCTCTTGGGGCCTGATTACTGTTAGTTTCATGTGTGTAATCATCAAAGATTATTGTGTGGGGTCAAATAATCACCACATATGTGGTACCATTGAGGCCTTGTCTACTTTTTATCTTCTTTTTTCTACCTAACTTTCTCATGTTGTCCTCATAGTCTCCAACTACTAGTGGAACTATTATTATGATTGAATTATTTCCATCATAAAGGTAGATTTGTATGGTAATTTGAATGGAATTGTCACTTATTATTATGAATCAGTAGATTATATTCCATTAGGGATGAGTGTGTGAATGGTCAATGTGGAAGATGAGAAGGGTGGGAGGCCATGAAGAGGGATGGTGGGAGATTGCACCATGATGGATGTAGTTGTGGTGGATGAAAGTGAAGGAGTGGAAAGTGATATAATTATGGTAGAAAGCAAAGAATAAGTAAATAATAAATAAGTATAAAGTAAAGGGGAGTAAAATATACCTATTGAGTGGTGACTAGGGGTGGTTATGTGAAGCCAGCTTCTACTTCCTTGGTCTCTTATCTTGGCTATGTAAAATGTACTCTTCTTCTTTTCTTATTAGGCTCAGAAAGAGAGCTAAAAATTTGTGCCTTGAATCTAGAATGAGATACCCCTACTTTGGGTTTCCCTAAAGTATCCTACTCCTATTATTGGGTTGTATGTATAGGATGGGGATAAGATGTAGACCTCATAGTTTTGAAAAGTTCCTCCTCTTTTCTTGAGTGGGCATCCTCTTCTTTTTTTGAAACCTCTTCTTCCACCCAATCATCCTCCTTAGATACTTATCCTAGATTATTTTAAATTATTCATCAATCTCTAACTACTCAAAATTGAGTTCCCTCTGGTTGATTTCCTACCTATACTTCCAATAGGCTTCCATTTTTCACTTATTTTATCCCCTATCAATGAGTTGTGCTCTTAAACCTTTGGCCATGAGATTCACAGGACCAAACTCTTGGCTTGGTTTATAGAAACACTCCCATGGTTGGTGGGCATATAAGGGGATCTTTAATAGATAAGCATAGTATTTAATTTCATTTTATATTGATGAATTGCACTCTTTGAAGTATAGTTGGGGTTCATGAATGAAGGGGGTGGTGGTCTTAAGAGTGGTTATGTGGCCAACTAAGTATAACTCTATTGATCATTAATTTGATCTAGGATGATCTCTACCAGTTTGAACATAAGTAGATGCTTATGTGACCTCTTCAAAATTGTAAAGCCCCCTCTTGAAAAGGGGATGTCATATAGGGTCCTCTTCTTTCAGCCCATACCAAATATTGAATCCACCATGTTGCATTAGTGGGCCAACTCTAGGTCTAAATTCCTATCTATGATCATGCATAAGAGATATAATGGATCCTCCTTAAATCTATAAACCTTAATGAAGGTAAAGTGGGATCCAAAAAACTAGTCACATGGAATTTTATAACTAGTGAGCCACTCTCTCTAGATGTTTGTCATCCATAAGTTAATATCTTCCTGACTTAGGTCAATTAGGATCAGAGATAGGAAACACTCAACAAATTCATGGTAATCTTACATGGCCAAAATAATTTGGGTTCACATGGAGATAAGGATCATTGTATATGGATATGTTCCCATATTATTTAATTTGATGGTAAAGTATGGAAAAAATAACCTGGTGCTTTGGCAAAAGATCATGTGGAGAAGGGAAGAAGAATACCTGAAGGTATTTTGAGCCAAAAAAAAATCCATTTGATCATAAATGGCATCAACAATGGCATCTATGAAGTCCATTTTGTAGGCCTTCTCCTTTCTTACCATATTCAAGTGGAATATTGCACCTACTTAGAAATCTTAGACATTAGTGTCTGAGTCCAGTCCAAAAAAGAATTCTAGTATAGAGAGGGCATATTTCATATCTTGTATCACAAAGTTTGAGAGAGTGATGGGTAGAGGTGAAAATTCTATGTAGTTGATATGTAGAGCTAAGTTTAGGAACATCAACTTCTAGACATGACTGTCATATATGGTATTCAATCTTTTGACATTGTAGATGTCTACACTAAGGTTGTTATGGAATTGGAGCATCTCCCTCACCATTCCAACATTGATCTCCATATTTAGGTGGTAACCTATGATAATGTTAGTGTTGATATTATACCTTTTTATGCATAGATCAATATGTTTTAGGCATCGATGCATGAGAGGAACAATATATTGTGCTAGGGTAGAAATCCATATTTTGAAGCTGAATGACTCATAGTCATTATTCTAAACTTTTGTGAGCATGTGGGCATGAGTTCCCTCCCTTAAATTCTTCATGTTTTTTTCCCAATTTAGAGTTAAAGATCCCATCTATGAAGACAAGGACTAGTGTGGGATCACACAATGGCCCTTTGAGACATTATTCACAATTGGTATTATGGTATTAGGATATGCAAGGGTAGAAGCATATGATTTTCTCCCTGTAAATTGAAGGGGAAGCTCTCTACAACTACCTAGACCACAAGATCTTTGTCTTTTAGGATTTATACCACTAGACAAGGACCTAAAAGCTTCCATATTGTAATTATTCTCAAATAATCTCCTCTTTGCTTTAGGAAAACACTGGATACTAGCTTATGATCATAATTCCACACTCAATTATTTTTTAAAGACTCTTTGCCTAGCTCAGTGATCTCAAAAACTCTTAGGGTGTTTAAATGTTTTGTTTAATCAAGAGATGGGTATTTATCATCTAAAACTCCTAGTGTAATCATCATTAATATTTTTGAGATTGACGCCCATACATTAGAATGACAACACATATGCTTGAGGAACCTCACATGAAATATTTATATCGATCATTATGAAAGATCATGCAATTGGGGGCACCTAAAAATTCATTACAAGTTGGGTGGGGTAGATAACCATTTATCAGAGAGGATTCATAAATGAGGAGAACCAAGGCATATACACTTGGTGATGAGATGGTAGTAACTTGTGACAATGAAACTTATTAACAAAGGAAAAAAATAATGAAAAGGGAAACTAGATAACTATGTACAAAGCAAAGTTGATAAATTAATTAAATTACTTCAAGTGGATTCCATTAACCAAAATATCTAATTAATTTCCTTCTTCATACACTAATTCAAATGCATTACCCTACCAACTATCGAAGATGTAAATTGGTCCCCTTCATAGGAAATCAAACATTGTGTGTTGACCTAGCCTTTCAACCCTTTTATCATATTTCATAACCAAGTCCCCCATATTAAAGCCTAGGTTGTATGCCTTTTTATCAAACCACCTATTAACCATATGTTTTTGGTTTATCACAGTGTCATTGGCTTGTTATCTTACTTCCTAAAGATTGGGCAATTCTTCTAACCTTACCTCTATTGCTCTGATTTCTACTATTTTAAAAGCTTTTAACAACTATAAATCAAGAATCTCTATCAAAATGGGCATGACCACTTCTTTCCCATATATTAATTCATATGGGGATGTTTTTAGAATATAATTAAGAGTGATTCAATCATCCCACAGATCTATTTTTAGATGTTTATGCTACTCCCTCTATTGGTCAGTGCCCATTATCTTAATCAACCTTATGAGGTTCTTGTTGGTCAATTCGGCCAACCCATTCCCTTGAGGGTAGTGGTTGGATGAAGTCTTAAGTAAAATGCATTCTTGAGTGAAAATTATAAAACTTGTGAACCAAGGAAGGCCTTTGCATTATTAGATATGATTGGTTTAGGAGGGCCAAACCTTGCTACCAGTTCTTCCATGAAGTTGAGGATCATAAATTTAATTACTTCTTTCAAAGGAGTTGCTTTAGTCGATTTTGTGAAGTAGTCCATATCCATAAGTATCCACTTATAGCCTATTATATACATGGTAATGATCATACCAATGAAATCCAATCCCCATTATGTAAAAGGATCATCAATCACAATTAGGTTCAGTAGCATGGTTGAATTCTATCACTTGCCTGCAAAAAAATGACATTGCTAGCATTTTTTATCGCCTGATAGCAATCTAAAAATAGGGTTAGCTAGTAGTATCCATCATACACGATTTTAATTATGGTACTTTTCATTGAGAAATGTCCACCTAAAGGGTAAAATGCATATCTTGTAGGATTTTTCTATCTTGGTGGTTATCAACACATCTGAGTAGTTCCCCATCAAAGTTTCTTTTGAAAATGACTCCCTAGAATAGTGTATAACTAGCTCCTTTCAACCTATATAATATCATTTTATGTGTGGGGAGACCATCTAGATATCAAATAGTTTTTATAAAGTGGGTTCTATCAACAACCTAAGACATGATAGTTTCTACTGACTCACTAAAATTATTTTTGGTGTATCTTGCTCATCTATTAGGTTGTGTATGCATTGGTCTAAATAATAAAAAATTCTTATCCCTCATATCACCTTGGTCAGTTTAAATTTGATGTCATATTATAGGGTCTTAGTGATCCAATTGGCTCTCTTCTTGATGATTTTTCCCTCTATGATATATTTTTTGATGTTATAATATGCCACATAGATCATTACTTTACTTCCCACCACCAAGTGTCTAAATTTATTGAGACCTTTAATGATGGTGAAAGCATACTTCTTAATAACATTATACTTAGTCTCATATTCACGTAGGGTTTTTTAATATAATGCAATAGGATGATCACCTTTCCCCTCATCTTCTTTTTAATTTAAAAATGTCTCCAAGTTATATTCATTCCCATAAACATACATGATAAAATATTTATAGAAGTCAGGATTGACTATCATGGGAGTGGTGGATATTATCTCCTTGATCTTTTCAAATTCTATTCTTCCTTTAGTGATCCATTTGAAAACCCAATATTTCTTTAGCATTAATGTGATTGGCCTTACCATCCCCACAAAGTTAGATATGAATTAGATAATGAAGTTGATATTCCCTAGGAAATACTAGAAGTCCTTCTTGTTAACTAGTAAGGTTAAATCCCTAATAGCCTTCTCTCTATTTGGATCAATAGATATGTCTTCTTTGGGTACCACATATCCTATTATATTTCCTTGCAAGATGTCAAAGATACATCTTTTGGGGTTGAGGGATACCCTAAACTCTTGCTACTTTTGAAAAATCTTCTCCAAATGATTAAAATGATCTCATTTTTTCTTAGAGAACATTGTAAGATCATCCAAATAAATGAGGATGATTATATTAATCATACTTAAAAAGCTAAATTCATGGCCTATTGAAAAGTAGCTCTTGCATTAGATAGTCCAAAAGGCATTTTTGTATATGTGAAGTTTCCCCACTTTGTAGTGAAAGTGGTTTTATGTCGATCCTCCTCATTAAACCATACTTGGTTATAACTTGAGAACTCATCAAGTAGAGAGAACATTTCTACACCCACTACTATTTATAGGATCTATTCTATAGAAGGAAAGGGATAATGATCTTTCAGAGATGCTTTGTTCAAGTATTTAAAGTCTATGTATGGTATAATTTTCCCATTTTTATTTCTTACCAAAACTAGGTTGGATACCCAAGTTGAATGCTTGATTGGGTATATAATCCTTGAATCAGTTAATTTCCTTAGTTCTTAAGCCATGAGATACTCAATTTTTGGATTTACCATCCTTTTTCTTTTTCAAACTAGCTTGGCTCATTCGATTAAATCTATGGTGTGTTACATCACATCACATTCATACCCCTTTAGGTCATCATAGGTCTAGGCCATAACCCTTTCATAATTATTATATAAGGATACCAATTTATCCTTATCTTTTTAATAAACTTCTTTCCCCAACAATAATTTTCTTCAATTTCTCACATCAAGCTCAAAGTAGTCTCTTTTATTTATGATAAAATTACATTTTTCATTACTTACATTATCAAAATTAAATATATTTTCTAGATTGATCAGTCCCTTTCAAAGTTTATCAAACTTTAGTTATATGATTTGATCTGTATAGGCTTCTTCAATCTTTTGCTACTACTCTATAAACTTGCATGACTATTGAAGAAAGAAAGAAATTTGGATATCACTCTCAAATACCTTTCAATTTTGATCATTATCTAGAATAGTGGGTCTAATAATCACTCACACCACCTATTCATTGGTTAATAAATCAATTATCAGATCAAACTAGGAGCTAATTATTATCACTCTATCTACCTCTACATTCATGGACCTAAAAATGATTTGAATATTAAATGCTTCAAATTCTTTAATTAAATTACATATTTAATATTGGTAAGACCTCATGTATACATTTTTTATGATTGTGACTCTTCTTACTTGCTTTACTACTAGTTCAAAATCTTTGAACAACTTTAACTACTTTAAACTCATGCAATTGATAAGGTTGAGGCCATGGACTAGGGTTTCATACTTAGCTTAATTATTTGTGTAGATAACTAGAAGTGAAAAGACCTAAGGGTCTCTTTTCAATATGGAGACACCAATTAGATACTAGTTTTGGAACCAATTTTACATTTTTCACCATCAAAATGTAGAGTCTAAAAAATGGACTCATTTTTAGGTTCTTTGCTCTGATCTTCCTTTTTCTTCCTAACTTTGGGGATGGCTGATATTCATCATGGATTACATAAGTCCCAAGGTTGGTGGAAAAAAATTTTGTGATTAGATCATTCTTGATGAATTCATTAATGAGCACCTCCTCCTCTAGGCTCCTATTGTTTACCACTCATTATTTGTCAAGCATTTCTATGCAATTCATTTCTTTTTATAAGAGAGAAGTGTGCATCACTTCAAATTTAATCATATCATCATCGTCATCATCTATGTGCTCTAGATGTAGTGGTTTGGATAAAACCTTTATTTTTTATCCATATTTAATACTCAATATCAATTGAAACCAATCCAAAGATAAGTACCTACCTATCTTGGATGTGAAATCTCTTGACAAACATAACCCAAAGATTGGCATAATGTTTATTACCTTAACTTTTTGGGGAAATATAATACTAGGAAAAGAATACAAAGTTAGGGGAAGATACTTGATATCACTTATGGTCTAAAATTTCTTCCCATATAAAAATATTACCCCTTTATCCAGAGGTTCATTTTGAAGTTGTAATGCATTTATAATCTATTTGGGCATAACTATGTTGTTGGCACTAGAATCAATCATACAATTTTAAAACAAATTGTTCCCCATAATGAGATTTAAATAAAATTGGGTGGGTTTTGATTTACTTATCCCTAATTTAGATTTGATGACTATGGATGGTGCATGGGGTTGCACATTCACATTGGATTCTCTTCCCTTGGTTTGTGCTAGCTCCATAGCTAGGCTACCTCGCATAGGTTTCTCTTGGTCTTCCAATGCCTCTCATAGTATAAATTTATGGCCAGGGATAGATAATACATCCTAGAGAGAAACATTGGTTGGGGTCTTCATTAGCTGATCTACCACATTCAATGACCTTTGAGGTAAAACTTTAGGGTCCATTATCCTATTCTATGTTATTTCACCCTATTTTTTTTATATATTTGGCATTATGGTTAGGGTCTTAATTTTTTTCCAAAAGTCACTTTGGGCCTTGCAAAAGCCTTTTAGACCTTAGTCAGTTTCTTTTTGGATCAAGTGTAATAGTGTGATTAGACTTGTGGGGCTTTTAAGATGGGGATATCATTTGCATAAATTTCATCTTTGCCTTCCACCCAAGATAAAAATGCATATTCTAAGGTTATTTTATCTTATTTTTCCAAGGACATTCCTTGTATTTGGGCCATCAGGATAATATTTTTAATACCCAAGGTCTGGTATCTATAAGGATCTAAATTAGGTGCACTCCCTTATCTTCACTTTTCAATAAACTTTTACTACATATTACCTCTTGGGAATTTTTGAGGTGTATGTGCATCATTACATAGAAATCACCATGAATTTGAGTCATTAACCTTTTGACCAATGACCAATTCTCTCTATGAGTTTGGTGGGACCATTTGAAAATGAGTAGCAATTGAGATGATTTAGTTTTTAGGTTACAACTGATGATTCAACCTCTACCCTCCTTGGTATTAGTTATGTTGATACAATGTTCCTCCACCTTGGTAATTTTAGAAAGGGGGTTTCAAGGGCACAACTTTATACCTCTTAAGGTTTATGATCTCATTTGAGAAGTTTCATAAGATGTTCTTCATGTCATTCATCTTTGTAGCTATCATGGTGAAGTGGACATGCTCATTTGAGTAGCAAGATATACATATGTGGCAGGAGATACTTGAAAGGTGCTTGAGAATTCTTCTTATGGTGGCATTGATATTTTAAAGAATATGGGAATCAGTGGTCATGGGTAGAGTTTCCCAACATCTATAAAAAATTTCTCCACTCTGATAACTAATTCATATGCATCTAGCCTCTAAGGGAATGAATGATAATAGCTATGTTTGAGTTAAAATATTGAAGGTAAATGATGATATCCATACTCATGAGTGGTCAAGACACTATCAAGATTATTTTCTAGATATTATGGAAACTAATATTAAAATTGATGATAGCCTCTTATGGGGCTCTTTTAATACCAATTAACTCTTACAAGAGAGATGACCAGTCTCCTTTCTCATGAATCAATATAAGAATCTATTTCCCAAATCATCCTAGGTGGCAATGGAGTTAGGTGGTAAAGACTAATACCAGTCAGGATCTCACCCTTTGAAAGAGATAACCAATATCCTTAATTTTATATTCTATTTATTTAATATGATGCATTATACAAACATTGGGAACATCCTAAATATGTTTCACCATGATTTTTAAATTATCCCCCATGAAATTAGGGAGTGCATTCAAGGTGTTAGCCAGAATAGGATCCTATGTAGCTAGGGATACTAGAGGGATGAGTGGGATATCACTATTCTATGCTACAAAGTTCTTTGGTGATATTTGGACTATTATATATTATTTTTATTTTGTTATGATAGATCCTACAATTATTTGGTGAGTTACAGACACCAGAGGTGATAGTAGTAAGCTTGGATTCTACATTGCCAATGACCTTGTGATAGGCATCCATCTCATAAACCGTGACTTTTAATTAGGTGATTTGGGTAGTCTTATCCCACTACGAATGATAGAAAAGGAAACTATTGATGCCTATAACTTTCATTCTTAACAAACAACCTCCTATTAGAATCTTTACAATCATGGGATTGAAATTGATATCTATAAATTGACCTCTAAAATTTTATAAGCTAACTCTTCAAATAATTGGGGAGGAAAAGGGGAAGAAGGAAATGCAAAGAAAGATAAAATAAAGTAATCTAAGTTGACACATCAAAATTCTTAATGTATCCATTCCTAATATCTCATAATATAGCTTAGACATTTTAAAACATTAAAAATGATTTAAAATAACATATTCATGGTTTAAAGCTTGAAATATATACAAAATCCAACACTATAAAAGAAAAGAATAGAAATAATAGACCATAAATGATTCCACATAATTTAACATAAAAACCCACATCCTCTTCATTATTGGGTGTATAATATAATAAAAAGGCCCAAAGGCACATTATAGACTATTTAATCCTTCTCACAAGGGGCACCTACTAAGGTCTTAGAATGAAAGGCAATGACTACTACTATTTCTATTCAAAACTAACTATTATAATAATCATTCTTTGGTAACAATCATGAAAACAACCAACTATCATCTAAATCCCCCGTTTATAAAAGAAATAATCCAACACTATAAAAGAAAAGAATAGAAATAATAGATAGTAATTGATTCCACATAATTTAACAAAAAAAAAAACATCCTCTTCATTATTTGGTGTAGAATAAAATACAAAGGCCCAAAGGCATAGTATAGACTATTTAATCCTTCTCATAAGGGGTACCTACTAAGGTCTTAGAATGAAAGGCAATGACTGCTATTATTTGTATTCAAAACTAAGTATGATAATAAACATTCTCTAGTAACAATCATGAAAATAACCAACTATCATCTAACTCTCCCCTTTATAAAACAAATAATCCTTCAATAAATAGGCATAGTAGCCTTGCATGGTAGAGTTTACAAAATAAAAGGAATCGATGCCTAGAGCCTAGCACTCACATTCATGATGAAGCCATTGTAACTGAAAGGGAAGTTTTAGCTCATATGTGAAGATGGTCTTTACATACTCTATATGGCATAACCTTAATGCCTTATGATTCCCTCAATGCTTAGAAGTGCTGTAGTGATGTGTATCTTTATCTAAACTACTCCTAGAATTCTTACTAGAAATGGGGCCCATTTCCCTTGACCAATGGCACATCTCAAAACACTGACAGAAAGAACCTTGCCTTAGATAAATTCCATTATGATGGATGTCACAAGGGAATTGATTTCAAAGATAGATATTCCCATGGGTCCCATTAATTTAAACAACTAATAACACACCTTTTTCTTATAAAAACTCCCTCTAATCTTGAGGATCACTATAACACCACATCGAAGTTATGCTTCCATTTAGTTATACCTGCATATGGGCCCTACCTACTATTCCATTAGTTAATTGTGAAAGCTGAGGCTCACTAAGGTTTGAGTTATTTATAAAATGAGAGCTAAGGCAACACATGGCACACTAAGGAATGAAAATTCTTTGATAATCTCTTTTATCTTTTATTTAACCATTAGTGTGTAAAGCCACCATGTGGTGAGTTGGCACTTCTCTTTGGATTCTAAGAACTCTTATGAAAGATGAGTGTGGGGGTGCCATGTGGCACCAATAGAAGGAGATGATACTTAGACAAAAATTAAAAGGAGAACCTAAGGAAAAGATAAAACTGATACATAATCCACCCAAATCTTAAAGCACATCCATGATGAAAATCCAACTATACAAAAACTTCAAAATGTGGATTCAATCCACAAACATAATGACCTTTTTGAGAATAGCCTTAGTAACTTCATTAATTCTAATAAAATTATTAATGACTTACATAATACTTTCATCAAGTGATGGAAAGCTTTGGCACATAAATCATATCATATATTAAGTGATGAAAACATATTCAAACTCTTTATTAGTACTCTTAAGGCCCCTCTTTAATATAAAGTTAGGATATTCTCTCCTCAAAATTTAGAAAAGGCATTTGATCAATCAAAAAGATAATATTTACTCATGACTTAATTATAACCATCTCAAAACAATAAAAAGGAATATTTTAAACCTAAACTAATGAAATCAACATTAATTATATTCAAAATAAGCCTTCCCAACCTCCAATCAAAACAATTAAGTTTTCACTCACCCTCCCTTGAGTTTTCAAGAAATTGATAAGTTATCATCATCATCATCACTCACCCTCCCTTTTAGGTTTTATTATTCCCTATCACCATGGCATGATCCCAATAAATTCTTTTGGTTCCATGCTGACATTGATCACTCTCATGACACATGTCATGCATTCCAAAATTTTTATGTGAATGTGATGTTGGGGGGAAACTTTAACTACAACATGTCAAATAATGTCACCAACAATATATAAAAGCTTACAAAAACCATTCTAAATCTCAAAATAAAAAATATCAAAAATCCCTTCAAATGTCTAATCCCAATAAAGAACATTCTAATGAATAAATTTGTGCTATTAATGTTGACTATGATCAGTTTTATGTTATCTATAAAAATTTGAATATGGCAAAGGTTAATTTTTCTACCTAAGCTCACTCAAAAAAATTGTTACCAAGCTTAAGAAGCCTTCCCTTGAAAAAATGTTTCTTAATGACACCACTAATACCTCTTATTTTGATTTATCAAATAATGATGAGCTTGCTCCACCATTGGAATCTCAACCTAGAATGTCAAATCCTCCTACTACCTTACCTTGCAAATTCAACCTAATTATCATGATGGTTTTAATTCAAAATCACAATGGAAATTTATATATAAGCTTAACTTTATGCTTTGAAAGATTTCCCTAATAGAACTCATGAGGAAATCAAATATCATCAAAAATTCTCATGCAATATTTTCAATACATAGAGGAAACCCCATCTAGTGAGCCAGAACCATATTCTCAACCTCCTAATGCTCCCACACCTATATAAAATCATGCCATTAAAACCATCTTTCATGATTTCCCCTTATAATAAAATTTCCATAGATTGTTAGGAAGATGACATAATCTATGATAAAGTTCTCTTTTGGGATAATAATCTACATCTATTTATTAGAATCATCATATATGACACTCTCATATATAAATTCTTAGTACATGTAGGTTTTGGAACAAATTGGATATTTCAAAGATGACCTTAAAAACTAGACTTATGTGTTGTGGATTTAACAAGACCAACCAAAAGCTTTTTGGTTACATTTGGCTTCCAATTACTATTACACCCAAAATAATTCAATCAAGCTTATGGTCTTGGATATTCCACTATATTAAAATCTCCTTTGAGATCATCCTTGGATGCATCACATGAGAGCTATTGCTTTCACTTGTATTCAATGTATTAATTTCAACCATGAAGGTAAGCGTTATAAACATGAAGTTTTTATGAACCATGGGATATAAAATTTTATAATTCTAAGTCTTAATATCTCATTCAAACTATTCCTCATATTAATTATGACCCTCTTCCTAAATTCATCAACATGCATCCTAATTTTCATGTCACTCTTGTTGACTCTGATGATGACAAACCCAATGAACTTTAAACCATTTATCCATGAGATATGACCTTCTGTCTCTCATTTCATGAGATAAGACCCTTCTCTTTTTTTGTGGTGATATTAATATACCATCTCCTTCCATATTGAATATTCCTATTCAAAAGATTAGTTCAAATGCAATGACCTTGGGGTGGCCAAACTCTTTCAAGATCCCTTATCACTTTCCCCGTGTACCTTTAATCAAATTAGTATATCTTATAAATATGATTTCAATGAAAATTCTTAATATATTACCATGATGAAAATATTTCCCCATCCTATGACATTTATTTCATCATTTCCCAAGCTTAATCAAGTAACTAGGATGTGCTTCATTACTAGAAATATCTTACTTGAATTCATGATTTTAATTGGTTTGTATACTTAGTCCATTTTTCTCATTATGATTATAGTGATGAAAAGGATATGTTTGAACCCAGAAGTTATGTTCCCCTATTAACCCACCACTCGTAAAAATTTTGTGCATTTTTTAATGGAATTATGAGTTTCCCAACATTTCTAACTCCATATATAGTTCCCAATCATCTGAATATATTGAATATCATTTACCACCATTCACTACAAAGTGTCTATATGATTTAGATAATCTCTTCCAACTATACCATCCATAATTCACTATAGAGTGTTGATATAATTTATATTATGTCTCCCAATTATATTTCCTAACATTTTTCACTACAAAGTACCGATATAATACATATTATTTCTTCAAACTATACAAAACACCATTCACTAATAGTGTCAATATAGTTCAGATATTATCTTCCAACTGAAGTGGCCAATCAATATAGAGTGATAATATAATTTTATTAATACTTTCCAATGGTATTGGCCATGAAACTAGTCATGTTGATATAGTATTAATTATTCTTACTTTTGATTCTAACTATATCTACCTTTTTAAGTCTACTTCACTCAACTATATCGGATAGCCAAATATAGTAAAATCCATACCAATATATTTTAATTTAGTGTTATTTTAATATAATTTGTTGGCCAAACTAATACTATACAAAAAATTTAAACACCACATCCAAAATATCCTAAAATTACCCTAGATGCCAAACCTGCTATTGTGAAATAGATCCATTCATAATTTGATTAAAAAGGTAATTAAATTATTGATTTTGAGGACAATGTTGAGTATTATGTCCCATTGCCTATGTTTCCTAGTGATTCATCCATTTTAGAACTCCTTCATTAAATATAACCTCAACTTCCACACCAAAATCACAAGCTTGGCCAATTTGAGAATATGTCTCCTTATTTCACTAATTTTGATGTTAGTGTTGACCCTAACCCTGATACCTTTTCCAAGCTTCTGAAAGAATGAGCAGGAGATACACCAAATCCATAGGATCAATCCAGGAGAAAGAACCCACAACAAATAACCTGCAAATATTTCCAGAGAATAAAATAAATTTGTCACACCTAAAAAATAGGTGATTATCCACAATATTCTCTTTATTCTCTCATTAATCTCTCATTTATTTCTCATGTAATGTAAAGTATTTATAATATAAATAGTTTTCTTCATGTTAACAAACTATTTGTAATGATTACAAAATAGATAAAACAAACTATTTGTTTTCTCATACTACAAACAAATATACTGTTGAGAGATTCTCAACAATAAACTAAATTAACTGAGGTAAATAAAATTAACCCTCGGTAATAAATAACGTACCCTATTAACCCTAGGTAAGATTAAATATGCATTATTCCAACACCCTCCCTTAAGCAAAACATAGGGAGAATGACAAACAAGGATGGGTCCCAGCTATTAGGCCTGATAAGCTACCCATGTACAAACTACACAAAATATATGAAAAATAAAGGAAGGAAGGACTTCATGGGAAATCCCCCCAAGGACAACTTCCTTCACCCCAAGCATCACTCGCAACTAAAGATAACGAGGAGAAGCCAAAGGTTTAGTGAAGATGTTGGTAATCTGCTCAGTTGTAGGCACAAACTCTAAAGAAAGAACTCCATCCTGAATAAGATGTTGAATGAAGTACATGTGAATCTAAATGTGTTTTATCTACTGATGCTCAACAAGATTATGTGAAATAACAATCACACTTTGGTTATCACACCAAAGAGTAGTAGGACCCTGTTGTGTGAAGCCAAACTCTCCAAGCAACTATCGAAGCCATAGTATCTCTTGAATAGCTTTGACAACACCTCGATACTCAGCCTCAGTAGAGGATAATGCAATAACAGTCTACTTTTTGCATGCCCAAGCAACTGGACCTGAACCAAGTGTGAAAACAAATCCACAAGTGGACTTGTGAGTGTCAACATCACTAGCCCAATCAGAGTCAGTGTATCCAACAAGCTGTGTAGAACTCTATGGTGTGTAATGTATACCAAAGTGAGTGGTGCCCCGAATGTAGCACAAAATACGCTTGGCTGCTTGCCAATGACTCTCATGAGGCTCATGTGAGAATCAAGAGGCAAGGTTCACAACAAATGTGATGTCAGGATGGGTATGAGTTAGGTATAAAATACTAACTACAAGTTGCCTATACAAAGTGGAGTCAACAAGAGGAGTCATACAAGTGGCAAACAACACAATACCTGACTGATATGGAGTGGGTGTAGGCTTACAATCAGCCATGCCAAATTGATGAAGAAGATCTATCGCATACTTCTGCTATCCAATACAAATGCCCTCAGAAGACTAAAAAAATTGAAGACCAAGAAAATAATGTAGAAGTTCTAGATCTGTCATATCAAACCTATCTACCAACTTGTCCTTGATGTCATGTATCAAGGAATCTAAACTACCAGTGAAGATGAGATCATCAACATACAAAACCAATATGACAAGTTCCTCACCTTGCTTCAGGATGTATACATTGTGATCTGACTCATAATGAATAAAACCAAAACTCAAAAGAAAACTATCCATCTTCTCATACCAAGCTCTAGGAGCTTGTTTGAGGCCATAAATAGAACGATGAAGTCTAAAAACCAATGATGAGTCCTATACAAATCCTACAGGCTGGTCCATATAGATCTCTTCATGGAGATCACCATGCAAGAAAGCACTCTTCACACCCATCTAAAAAACTGACCAAGAATGTGAAGCAACAAGAGAGAGTGCAAGCTGAATAGAATCCATCTTAGCTATATGGGCAAAGGTATTAGAGTAATCAACCCCTTCAACCTGTGAAAAACCCTTAGCTACTAATCTAGCTTTGTACTTATCTACTGATCCATCTACAACATATTTGGTCCTATAGACCCATTTACATTTTACAAGTTTTCTTCCCTTAGGAAGAGGGATAAAATCCCAAGTATCATTCTTCATCAATGAAGAATACTCATCATACATAGCAACATCCCACTCGGGTATACCAATAGCCTCAGAAAAATAACACTAGATCATCTGTACAAGTTTGTCCCAAAAGAGCAACACCAAATGTCTGTAGAGTGCTCTTTTCCCACTTGGGCAGAGGTGGTGAAGAAGATGGCTGTGGTGGCTAAACAAGTGCAACATCAGAATCATCAAAAATAGAAAACAAATCCTCACTATCTTCAGTAGAATAAGGAGGGGGAGAAGAACTAGGTGTACACTCCTGTGGAGTGGGTAGCTCATCGACCTGAACATCCTATCAAAAAAACACATCATGTGTGACAGGATAAAAAAGATGATAGGCTTTTACATCTTCACAATAACCAAAAAAAATGAGTGGTTGGATTTTCTTCTCCAATGCTTTACATTTGTCATCAGGAACGAATGCCCATGCTTGACTCCCAAAGATGCAAAAATCTGAAATATCAGGCTTGATCCCAAACCAACCTTCTTCTAGTGTCATATTTTGTACAACTTTGTGAGGCATATGGTTTTGAATGTAGTTTGCACAATTTACAGCTTCAGCCCAATATTATGGACCCAAATTTTTAGAGTGAATCATACAATTAGCCATCTCTTTCAATGTTTGATTCTTCCTCTCTACTCCACCATTTTGTTGAGGAGTGTGTGGTACAGTGAACTGGTGTTGTATCCCATGCTCAATACAAAAATCATAAAAATCATTACTGTCATATTCCCCCCCATTGTCAGTGCATATCTTCTTAAGAGGAAGAGATGATTATTTTTCAACAAAGGCTTTGAAGGCCTTAAAAGTCTCAAAAACTTCACTTTTCAACTTGAGAAAATATACCCAAGTTTTACGAGTGAAATCATCAATGAATGTGATTGCATATTTAGCCACTAAAAAAGAATGAATTAGAAAAGTCCTCAAATCACTATGAACCAACTCTAAGGGTGCATTTGCACATGTGGCCTTACCAACTAGAAATGGATCCTGGTGATGTTTACCAACTAGACAACCGGGACACACCCCATCAATACATCACCCCATCAATACATGAGACCTTAGGAAGGCCTTTTACGAGATGTTTTATACGCATTTGTTGCATATATCCATAGCTTAAATGTCCCAATCTCTCATGCCACAATTTGTTGAGATTATTACCATGTGCTATAAGTGAAGAACCAAAAGACATAAAAGACTCAAACTTATCAAAAGTATAGAGTCTTGCAGTATGGTCTGTTGTACTTGTAGCAATTATCTCACTAGGATCATTACATTCTCTTATTACAACATCATGTGAAGTAAAATCCATAATTTTACTAGTACCTGAATGACATATTTGATATATAGAGAGAAGATTAGAAGAGATTTGGGGTACAAGTAATACATTGTTAAAACATCCATCCTATTTATCAACAGTACCTGATCCCAAAACTTCAATCTGCGAGGAGTTACCCATAACAATATGTGATGTACTGTAATCTATAAGAGAAGACAATAGATCCTTAGAATGTGTGAGATGGTGAGAAGCACCTGAGTCAAAAATCCACTGATCATGACATGAAGATATAGCCTTGGCTGAAAGTGCTTTCCCTTTTCCTGCAGAAGTAGAAGGTGATGGAGACGGAATGGAAATTTTGTGTTGTCTGACCGTTGCCTCTAATGCTTCCATCTTCTTAAAACATCTACTTTCATCATTATTAGGACCACCACAAAAATTACATGGACCAAATGTTTTCTTCTTTTGCTTAAAGGACTTTTTGGTCTTAGTAGATTTAGAATGATGGGGTGTTTGGGTGGTGGACTCTTGAGGGTTATTTGAAGGTGCTTGCTTTTTATACTTAGGTGAAGGTTTTCCTTTAGAAGAATTAGAAACTAGAGCATGACTAGGACCGGGTAGAGCATCTAAGGCCATTAATTTTTTTTGCTCCCTAGTCAATCTTTCACAAAAAACTTCAAAGGAAGGCCATTTGAATTCATCACCTAATGTATCCATCATAGTATAAAAAGTAGAGGAAAAAACATTATATGGTCCTTTCAACTTTGACAAAATCAGGAAGATGCACTCTTGATCACTTTTACCCTCATCACCAGCTTTCAACTGTGACCTTATAAATTTGAATTTTTCTAAGAATTCATCTATTGAAGGGAAATTTTATGGAGAGAGAGTACTCAATTCTACATCTAATTGCAAAATTTTAAACTCATTAACTTTGCCAAATAGGCTTTTAAATTTTTCCCATACCTCTTTTGGCATTGTAGCATCTGCAATGTGAAATTGAAGATTATCCAAGACATTGAGGCAAATTAATCCAAGAGCCTCATCATGCTTATAACCATATGCATATTTGCCTTTTTCAATGGTGAATGCTACAGGTGTCATTTCAAAAAAAAATATCCATAAGCCCTTTGATTGAAGGGGTTTTTGCATTTTCAACTTCCAAACATGGTAATTTTTAGAATTTATACGTTCAAAAAATTGATATTCCATTCTAGAGGAAGATGATGAAGTTGACAAGAACAATCTAGACATTCATTTTTCCTCAAAAAAACACCCCTCCTAACGAAAAAAAAAATTAGCCTTGGCTTATACAAAATTAAAAAATGGATTTATGCAAAAAAAATGTAGGGGGATTTGACCCCAAGACCTCTTCCCAAAAAAATTTTAACAAAATATCTCTAGCCGCTTTTGCAAAGTCAAATTTGAACTTTCAAAGCTAGAGACTTGCATTTAAACCACTAAAAATTAAAATAATTAATTTAAAAAAAAAAAAAAAAAGCTAAAATGACTCACACATGTGAGATAAAAGCTGAATAATCTTTGGCTTTAATCATAATAAAATCTTTTTCAACAAGGCATGGAGGTCAGGAAAAAATTTGAGAAATTTTGTAAACACAGCCAAGGAAAAACACCTCTCAGCAACTGCAGAATGGCTCCACTAGATCTGCCCAGAGGACTTTACTGCCTGATCCAAATACATCCTTCTTAGCATGAAATTAAATATTTTTAATTCTTATATCACATGAAATTTTAATATTTTTATTTTGTACATCATAAGGCATTCAAAAATGAGAAATACGTACGGCTATACAGCAGACAAAAAAACAGATTTTAAATTCCTATTGTTGGCTTCCAAAACGTTGTACAGCCTGATCCAAATTCATCAAAAAATATATGGATAGAAATATATAACAATAAAATTTCATGAACAGGTCTTAAATTTTAAGAAAGTCAACCGTACGATCTGCCACATCAAAAAAATGGACAGGTACTGCAGTCTACCAACAGGAACCATTCAACAAGTTTTTGAATGAAAGAGCTGTAAGTCCTGATCCAAATGAGAAAATTAGAATTTAAATGGATTCCTGACTTGATTTCCTATGCCCTTATGAAAAAAAATATGATTTTTGAAATCTGTATGGTCATTTAATGAGCATAAAGTACAAAATGTTTCAAAAAACACTTGTAAATAAGAACCATAATTTGAGAGAATTAAAAATATCTGTAACACATCAATAAAATAATGTTTTTGAATGTTTTAAAAGATAAAAAAATTCAGGGAAGAGGATCTTCAACTGGAAATCCAAGCTCTGATAACATGAAAGAATGAGCAGGAGTTACACCGGATCCACAGGATCAATCCAGGAGAAAGAACCCACAACAAATAACCAGCAAATATTTCCAGAGAATAAAATAAATTTGTCACACCTAAAAAATAGGTGGTTATCCACAATATTCTCTATATTCTCTCATTAATCTCTCATTTATTTCTCATGTAATGTAAAGTATTTATAATACAAATAGTTTGTTTCATGTTAACAAACTATTTGTAATGATTACAAAATAGAGAAAACAAACTATTTGTTTTCTCATACTACGAAAAAATATATTGTTGAGAGATTCTCAACAATAAAATAAATTAACTGAGGTAAATAAAATTAACCCTCAGTAATAAATAACTTACCCTATTAACCCTAGGTAAGATTAAATATGCATTATTCCAACAGCTTCTTCTTGCACCATATCATTTATAATATGGAAATGTAATGTTTATCATGTAAAAGCAAACAATCAACTTGGTACATCCACAAATACTAATTCCATACTTATCTCTAAGGATCTTTACCTTGAATAAAGGATAATTTCACCTTATCATTTTACAAATATTGTGAAATTTCTTAGAAATATGAGGATATTCCCATTATCTACCCTAATATTATTATTAATAACATAATTAACTATTCAAATACAAAACTAATTCACTAAAAGTAACATAATTTGCTTGATAAAGTTTCTACAACTCCTATATGTTAAGTTTATCAAACCTGTATATTAATTTGAATGGGTCTCCAACATAGTACCTATTTGTAAGAAATTCACTATGGTCATTCACATTTGTATTGAATTTTGTAATCTCAAATTAGAATTCCATAAGGATAATTTTACTTTACCTTCCATATATTCCATTATTTATTCCACAATTGGCTATGAGATGATTTCCCTCATGGACAATTTTTTTGGGTAAATCAAATTCATGTCACCCTAAAAAATATCAAGATAAGACCATGTTCAATACCAAATGTATCATAAATTGTGAAATTAAGATGCCTTTTGGGCTTAAAAATTCCAGTTAAACTTACCAATATGCAATTACCAACATATTTCATGATCTCATTCAAAAAATAGTTTAAACCTATGTGGATGACCTTATAACCAAATCCAAGTGTCATGAAAATCATCTATATCATTTATCCATCATTTTGACCATCTTATTAAATAAAAATTTAAGATTAATATTAATAAGTATGTCTTTGGTGTTACCTCTATAAAAAAAATATTATTCTTGTTCTCATGATCATGGATTGATTTATATCCTTTTAAGCTTAAAGCTATTCTTGACATGCTTATACCTAAATCCATTCATGATATCAACATTTATCTTGGGAAACTTGTGGTAATCTATAGATTTACTCTTGAGTTAGTTAATTTTACATATTTAGTAAACTCCCTTCTTAAGAAAGATGTTAAGTTTGAGTGGATTGATGTTTGTCAACAAGCCTATGATAAGTTTATTAAATACTTACTTCATCCTTATACTTTACGACCACCCTCTCATATTATACACATCATCTACCTATATCTTAGTTGGGGAAATGTTTGCATAACAAAATAAGTCCTAAAAATAATATTTTATTTACTAAATTAGTCATGCTTTGATATATTTTGAGACCCACTTCACTAGCTTGCATCGTGACTACCTTGTAATCCAATTTTCCACTAAAAAGCTTTGGAAATACATGCTTTACTAGACCACCTATGTCATAGTCTACTTAGACCCTCCTCACCATTTATTTTCTAAATATTTACTACTTGGAGATCAAATTAGTAACTGAATGGTACTCTTGATGGAATTTTACATTAGGATTATTACTCAAAAATCAATCAAAGTCCAAGTGATCATGAATCACCTTGTTTTTGCACATGTAATATCTTATAAAAACCTTTAGGGTAATTTCTTAGATGTGGATGTCCTCTTGATTGATGACATGTATCAAGATATTTACTTTAAAGATTACTTCAATAATTTCATCATTGATCTCAATGCTCAAGCCCTCAAAGAACCTTAAATTTTAGCCTTTAAGTATAAAACATATACGAAATCTACTTTATAATAATTACCTAATGTAACCATTGATTTTCATAAATATACTTGGAAAATAAACTTTATTAGATATAATTTCCTTTAAGGATTTGAGGCAAGTTGTGTCCATGTTTATCCTTATGTAAAAATTATTTTTTTATCTTTTCTATTTACCTTCAATGTTACTTATAACATGGTTGAATATGAGGCTCTCATCTTTGGGATGAAATAACCATAAATTTAGACATTTCTTATATGTTTTAAGAGATTCACATTTTATATGTCTCTAAATAAGTGGTGCCTATCAATACAAAATAAAAAACCTTATATCATATCATGAGCTTGATACTACTCTTTCTAAATATATTGCATCTTTCACCATTGAGGAAATCCCATGAGATCAAAAAATTATCATGCACTCTCTTGCCTCATCTAGCTTCCCTTTTTCATCCTCATCAAGTACTACATGATACACAATTCCTCATACACATGAAAAGGTCTTTATATACCTTATCACCTAAATATGATTCACCACATTGAAGTTATCACTATTTTTCAAAGCTTGTGGGATAAATATATCATCCAATTTATTAAATATCATACTTACCCTCCTAAAGTTGATTCTTGTAAAAAGAATTGACTTCATAAGTAAACCTTTAAATTAATCCTTAGACATAATATCCTTTACTATCATAGTGATGAAGGTTACCTAATCCATTTCATTAATACATAATAACTTTATTCTCTTTTTTAAAAGCACATGGGGGGATTTTCAATGGTCATTATAATGAATATTTTATAGCCTAAAAGTGTCTATATATGGGTTATTATAGGTCTAATCTAAAATGTGACATCAAATTTACAAATAAGTTTAATACTTTCCATCTTCATGATGATTTTATCCATTCTCCTCCAATTGAGATTTAGACACTTAAATCTCCATGGCCATTCTCTATGTGGGGATCAAATCTCATAAACAAGTTGCCTTGATTTCAAGATGGTCATGTCTTCATTATTACTACCACTAATTAATTTACCAAGTTGGTATAATTTATGCCTCTTGTTAATGTTATTAACATAACTATTTCCAAATTTATTCTTAATTAAATCATGTCATTTTTGGAACCCTCACACCATCATATCTGATAATGATGGGAATTTCAAAAATAAGGAAATGAAGTAACTTTGTGTGATAATCAAAATTATGAAAAAAATTTACACACCTTATCTCCTTAAATTCAATATAAAATTTGAATCCACTAATAAAATCATTAACAAGATCTTACAAAAGATGATATGGATGCTCACTCAAAAAGTGACTCTAACCTTTATGTACTTGCATTTTTGAGGTTATTTGAGATAGTTTATGAATGAATAGTGGGATGAATGGTATATATAATTGGTGAATTCGGATAATTTTGTTGAGGGATTTGAATGACAAGGGATAAATGAGTTGGTTGATGGAGATGAGGTAGAGGCATGTGGTTTTAAATAACTGGTGGCAACGAATGCTCATGATGATACCAAAATATCTCATTAGTGGCATACTACTCATTTAGAATAACAAATTTATAATTAATAAAATTATAAACACCCCTGATATGGGTGAGGATAGAATAATGAAGTTCTTGGTCAATACTTGGCTTGATAAACTGGGCAAATTTGGGTTGAAGTACCCTAGGAATTTGGTTGGTTTGATGAATAGCCAATGCCATCTATAAAGTGAATGAAATATGATGAAGATAGACCCAAGGATAAATAAAAGTGGCAAAGAAGCTCAAACTTGAAGGTTGGTAACTTGGCATGCTAAGATGTAGAAGGTTCTTATGATTGGGGATTCTATTAGGAGAGATTTTTAATCAAGGGAATAAAGCTAGTTGATTATGAGGTCTAGGAGAGGGGTGGAGTGAAATACTTGGATTCTAAGATCAGAATCAATGTCACCTTGAAGTTTACCTATTGGTAAAAAATTTGGTACTCTGTGGAATACTCCTATCTTATAGAGATAAGTTTGCTCTGTGAGCATCATCCAAGGGTGAAGCAGTGTTAGATTGAAATGTTGAAGTGAATATCTTATTTTTACCTTCTGTGGAATTGTACTTATTATTATCTGAGGTTGGAAGCAAGGTACATACTTGTGCTCATCTTGACAAGGTTTTGTGTAAATTATTTTTGTGTTTTTGGCAAGGCTTTTATAAAAAGTAAGAAACTAGTTTATTGTTGAAATTCAAAGGAAAGGAAATGATTCTCTATTTTGGTTATTTTTGGAGTTTTCAATCATTCAATGCTACTAAAACTAAAAATTAAATAAATAACACAATGTTCTAATTTTGGATTTTTTTAATTTGATTGATGTAAATTTTCACCTATATGTGCTACATGAATTCTCTTTTGTTTTGTATTTTTAATGAAAATAATTGGAAATTTGATACACAATCAAGATTTAAATTATGAAAATGACTATTTAAATCTAAAAATTAAACTAACTTTGTGAAATACAACTTCTACATTTTCATAATATAATCTATGTATGTGTGGTCACTAAAATTAACATTTAATGTTAAAATGATATACTTGTGACCACTCATTTTACACAATTAACCTATGCTTAATTTCATGGATTTAAACTAGTATTCCTCTAATTTTATGAAGATGACCATCCTTAAGAAAATATGATACCAAATGTTCATATTCCTCGTTACAGGTAACCTATACTCACTATTTGATCGATTCATACTTCTAATTTAGTTGTCTCTACTCCTTAGACAAAACCAATACTTTAGGACCATCTCATTAGTTTGTATTGTTTTAATTGGTTGGTTTTTTCCTAATGCAAATTATGGACTAATTACCTAAATAAAAATTCATCTAATGGGTAATTCTACGTGTTTTCAAGTCCCATTTAATGAAAACCAAGAAACAACACTATACACACATTTTATACCCATTTTTTCACTAGATAGCAAGAGGCTACCAATATTAAAAATACCAAAATGATCTAAATTCACATTGAGATAAAAGTACATATTATTCAAGATTATGAGTCTACAAAATCCAAGTAGCTCTAAGCCAAGTTGAAATAAAATAGTGACATCAAAATTCATTGTTTAAGCACATAATTATACTAAGATTGCATTAGCATAGAGAATTTCACCAATATTTCACACACATAATTGTAGCATGGGTTAACTACATAGAGTTTGATCCATATTCATAGTATTGGTATATAGGTAGTACTCAACACATGGGGTGTTGAGTTGAAGCACAAATTCATCCCCTAACCCATTTTCCCCCAACTTACATTGGTTTTATTCCCCCTTATCATTAAGCTAGGTTTTTAAGTGATGAATAAAGCACATAGTGGATCTTGTGATGAATTAAATATGTACACATACACACATAGGCTTTATAGGTGAATGCACACCTATCAAAACATTCAAAAAATAAAAAAAACACTAATATACATTGATGTACCATGTAGCCACTAGTTTAAGTTGGCTTTGTCCCAGAATAAATTCTAAGCCCTATTCCTGATTCATGGTGACCTCACACAATTGCACAATAAATTACACAAACTTTATTTTAATCTTATAGACTTGAGTTATAACTAAGTTGTCTCTTTCTTATTAATTTCCCATTTACCATATTTTTAAAATTATCAAATTCTAAATTGATCATGTGTATTCATTTCATAACTTACATATTGTGATTTACTCAGCAGTTTATCTTTATTACATTAATATGATCTTAATCTCTAATTTTGGTAAAACAATATTCAAACTAGAATGCAAGTTTTGAATATTTTTTTATTATTTTAGGTGAAAATAAATAATGTATGGTTTAATTAATTCAAGTTTGGAATTATAATTTTTCTAATTTAAAATAACATTCTTTATCATGCAAATAAACAAAAGTAGCTCTAAAATGCAAACTTTAATTTCTTATTTTTTTCTAGCTCTTGGTATGTGTAATTTTGTTGATGTTTGTTTATGGATGTGTGTTATGATAGAACTAAAAATTAAATGGTTTTGTTTGGTTGTAAATAACGATGAGATTTACCTAATCTATCCTAGTTCAAATTCAAAAAACCACTATTCTTTAATATTTTGGTATGCAAGTGCAACTAAGGAAATGAAACTACTTTTTTCTATGAAAGAGAATAAGAGAATAGATGATTTGTTTTCTTTTGAAATTTTTTGAATCTTCTTAAAAATTAAAATCTATTCTAAAACTAAGAAAACTAATATAATTAATCAAATAAATGCATAAAAAATAGAAATAAAATCCTTCAAACTGATCAATGTTGAGATCAATTAAAGGTGAATAAATTGTTGGTGTGAGTCTCCACTCCTTAGGAAGATAGATCATTTTATCAATAATTACCTTTTAAATTCTATAAAAATAAGGATGAAAAATTAATATATGTGAAAAGACACAAATATGGAAGAAAAAATAGTTTGACTGTGGTTGACTGATCACAATCAACAAATAATGATTTGTAAATTCATGAATTACCTTCTCTAAAACATGTTAAAAATGAATAGAAGATGAGTAAAAACTAAGGTAGAGTTTATCAAAAAAAAAATTAGGTTGGCTATGGCTCTAAAAACGTCTAATCTTCAATATCTTATACAAAAAATTAGATATGAGTTTCTCATAAAAGTGAAATAATTGTAAAGATGAAGAAGTTGTGACTTTAAGTTAACTGGGAGATTGGTCAAGTTAACTTGGAGGTGATATAAATTTGAAAAAACAAAACTAAGGTTGAATTAATAAATAAATAAAATTAACTCAACAGAAATAAATTAAAATGAAATTGAAATCATAAAAAATGCATAAAAATACTAGTCTTGGTAACAAATTTTAAAAATGTTCTAAAGGTGATGAAATGCCCTCGTTTTTACAATCAGTGGTTTATGAAACTATTGCATTAGCTCTATGAACTGATGGATTATAAACTATCATGGTGTTTATGTAACTATTTGAAGATTTTCATAATCATCATGGTAATTTTTCCAATGTAAGAATATTTTTAAAATAAAAAGGTGAAAATATTAAAAATGAAAGTCTAAGGTTTTTGAAGACCAAAAAAGAATTGAAATACTATAAAAAGAGGTAGGACCAAGTTTGAGCATGATTTTAGTAGATAAAATTTTATTGTCATCATATTTGTCATGAAGTTTTTTACCATGTAAAATTTTGGTGTTTGTAAATCCTTACCTTGTCAAGGGCATCTGTGGACCTATCATTTATATATTACATATGAATGAAGGATATATATTTAAGGAACTGACCAAAATTTAGTTCTTGAATAAGTATTTCACTTGATCTATGTTGTTCTTAGTTTCCTTTTATTTATGCTTTTTTATTTCATGTAAATATTACTTACATGGTTATAGTTAATTTATATTTTTTCAGCTAATATATCTTGAAATTTTATGTTGAATCTTTTGTATTTCATCTTAACCTTGATTTATATACACAACTCCAAGATTCTTTCACATTATCCCTAATACCTATGTTTGGTCCTTATATCTTTTTTCATTTTTATACCTATTAGTTTTTCAATTTGTGAGTTGCATGGTAAGACCTATGGAATTAACTAGGGCCTCATCATAAATGTCCATTCTATTTATTTATATTCCTACAATCATTCCCATTCTTTTGTCAACCATTTTTAATTTTGTCATTCATTGGTATATTTTATCGTTATACACACCATTTGGGATTTTGATATATAATATATGTTTTATAGATTTATTATTGTTATTCTTCATAATTTTATCTAAATTTTTCCTCTTGGCCTTTTTAGCTAGTGAGTTTCATGATAAGACATGCGGATTAAACCAAGTTCTCCTCAAAATTTTCCCTTCATTTTTTATTTTACTACATAGATTGAATTTATCTCAACCTTAGCTAGTTGTCTTCCTAAAAAGACAAGGCAATGGTTGAGGTAGTTTTTTCTCACTTAGATTCATTCATTTTCTCTTATGTTAAAACTATAGTAGTCTATCTACATGTCCTCATAAACATTCTACCATCTCTTATGGTGATTTCTCTACCTACCTATTATTGTACCATCTCCCTTTATAATTTTTAAATTATTATGGAAACCCAATCATTCTATGCTCACTTCCATGATCTCAATATTTTCCATTTCCTTTTGGGCTCAACAAGATTAGTTTCAATAATATACTCTTATAAGGTGCAAACATATGAGTCTTTAGGTACCATGGTATTTAGGTTCTCCTCTTTAGTGGCTAGGTATAATCTCTCTTGTGATAGGAATCTTTAGAACTCATTATTATTATTTTTTAATATATGAGGAAGAAAATAGAAAAAAAACAAAAGAGTTAAAACCTATATCATAAGAAAATACAATGTTGAAATTAAAATTCAAATCACACTAAAAGACATGATCTTTTTGGAACATCTCTTATTTTATATGAAGCTCAAACTCTATAATTAGTCTCATGATAGAGATTAGGTCCATTGGGGTGTGGTAGGATAGTATACTAGAGTAGGAGGTCTCATTAAATCATTATTTACATTTAGTATACATTTTGGTTCCACCTACTTTCTGATGTAAGTACCCAATAATCATAATATACTGACACCTTTGTAAGGGTCTTGAGGAGTGGGGTGCACATTGTGTGTAGGATCCATTTAATTTTTTCATTCATATTAACCTTCATGGGATGATATATATATATATATATATATATATATATATATATATATATATATATATATATATATATATATATATATATATATATATATATATATATATATATATATATATATTCACTAGTTATCCTAAGTTTATATTTGATAGATAGGGTCATCTAGGGCCATTGATGTTGAGAAATATTAGTGTTGCCAAATTCATTTGAGTGTCTTGTTTTTGGTATAGACCTTATTTTAAACTTGGAAATTCCCACTTTTCCCTCCCTCCATTTTCCCCACCTTGAAAGGTAATTTTTTTCTAAATATCCCCCATATCATTTACTTCATAGTATTTAGTTTATTTTAGACATGTTAACAATATGATAGTTTAATGCCATCCCTATTTAGAATAGAAGTTGTAACTTTGAGATATTACAAAATGTTATCTCAATAATTGTCTTATCTTTATAGGATTTCTATTAGTTATGTTTGGGACCTTCAATTTTTTAATTTATTTTTATAAGCCATCTGTTCCCATTTTTCCATTATCGTGGTTTTCATGTTTCACCCATTTTATACACCACTCATTTCCATTTTTACTTTTTCACATATTTGTTTGAGTTTGATTTCTCTTACAGTTATATTTTTAATAGCATTTGATGGTTATTTATGTCCTTTTATTGATTTGAGTTTTCACTTATCTTACTTTGGATGCATTTTTTGGGTTTCTTAGTCTTATACTATCCCTAGCTTGATCACTTGCATATTTTACCTTGTTACTTATCTACTTCTTTGGATATTTTGGTTCTAACATAGCCTTATTGATCTCAACATAACAATTTTTCATGATTTTTAATAATTTTTTAGAGTCTTTTTCATTTTACATGCATTTATTAACTATCATGTATATGCACACATTGTTTCTTTTTTAAAAACCTTGTATCCTTAGGGTTTCTAAAATGTAATTACTAAACCCTCCATAATCAATACCATGGTATCTACATGTATCATTTATGAGGAATAGTATGTCAAGGTATGTATATAGCACCTTTAGTTATTCATTTATCATAATTTATTTCAACATTCATTTTTAGTTATGTTCTTTTGTGTTATTATGTATCTAGCTCAAAGCACCATCCCACATTACACTATTGTGACATGTGATGAGATTTGGGTGGGCATATGTGTACACCTAGTATTTTTCAATCTTCTCACTTTTTTGACAGTTTATCATGTATGGGATTATTGATTCATCAATATCCCTAAGTTCTTACCATAAAGGATGCATTAAGAATGGGGTGTAATTTGGTTATGGTAATTTACAAGAAATGTTTACATACTATTCTATCATAGCTTTATTATTATCAGTTTGACCTCTTCCAAGTCTCTTTATGACTTACCTATCCATCTACTTTTCATTTATTCTTAATAGCCACCCTATATTCATAATATATCAGATGATATGGTCTATTTCATACTTGTCTTTCCTTATATTGTATCAGCTTGGTTGATAGAATTATGGGTCTATTTTCTATCATTTATATTATATCATCTTGATTGATAGAATTTTTAGTTTGTTTAATAGAATTTATATTGTATAAACCTATCAAATACTATAATGAATTTGCCTAGATAATTCACAATAATAGAATAATATATCACAAAATTAAGAATAGAATAATCAGATCCATAATAATAATTGGTAAAATAGAAGAATCCATGAATATTATGATTGATCCACTTTAATGGGTAAACCTCCACAACAATGAAATAAGAATAGAATTCTTAATATGATCTTCTAATACTAACTAATACATCATATATTTAATCTTTTTAGCCATGTTTATTTCATAAGATGACCTAATAATAACATAGAGAAATGTCATAAGAATCTAAAAGAGGTATGTATGCCACAAGTCAGCCACACATTTCCATAGACATGTCATAGGATAAGGGCATAACATGCCCTTCCCCTTAAAAACAATGTTATCCTGAATTTTGACTCAACCCTAGGTGTTGTTATAGGAAAGCTTCATCCTCCCATGTTGCATATTCACAATACAAATTATTCCATTTGACCAAATACTCCTAAATTATTCTAGTTCATAATTACTTAGTACATGTTTGAAGGATCACTTTAGGATCCAAAATAACATAACCTTCCCCATCTAATTTAGGCAACTCAATATGAGTAGAAACTATGTGGCCAACTACCTTCTTTAAGAAAGATACATGGAATATTATATGTATGTGAGTGTACTAGGTGAATTCTAGCTTGTAAGCCACACTACCAATTTTTTACAAGATCTAATAATGGCCATAATACTTAGGGGAAAACTTGTTATCATTTTTTAATTTCTATAAATACATCTACTTATACAATTATATCATATAAAGACCTAATCACCTATGTCAAAATGCCACTCACTATGAGTGTCATCCACTTCTTTTTTCATGTGAGTCTAAGCCATGGCTAAATTTTCTCACAAATTTATGAATACCTCATGTTGATGGTGAATGTGTTCCTTAATAGCTCAAACCTTAAAATGGGTCTTCAATGTTTAAGTGATGGATGGGGGGGGGGTGTGATATCCATATAATTACATAAATTTAGACATTTTGTATGAAATATGAACATAATTATTATACCACCATTTGGAAAGTGGTAACTAATGAACCCATTTTTCATGTTTATCAAAAATAAAATAATGAAGATAACCTTTTAGACATTTATTGACTACCTTTGTTTATCCATTAGATTGAGGATAATAAGATGAAATATGAGCCAAACAGGTACCCAGACATGTACAATAAAAAAATTACTAGTAAATATGGGATATCAATCTCTTACAATGATATTTGAAGTACTATGCAATTTCTAGATGATATTGTAAAAGGTAGAAGCTATTGTACTGGCAACAAAAGGCTATAATAGGGGAAAATAATGAACATACTTGGTGAGTCGATACACAACTGCCATGATAAAAATTTTACCCTCATAACATGGTAACATAGTAATGAAATCCATGGAAACCTTCTCCCAATCTTGGTTGGGGATGGATAAAGGTTGTAAAAGACCTAGTGTCTTAATGGTTTTTCCTTTGTTATGTTAACATATCATGTATTCTACCACATATTTTTTAGCATCCCCTTGAGTCCTTACCAAAATAAATATTGCTTTATTCTATGATATATATTCAAAAATATGGACTGTCCTCTAAGTGGAGAGGCATGAAGTTCCTGAATAATTTTATGTTTGAGGAGAGAATAATTACAAAGGTATAATATAAATTTATACCATAATGCATTCCCCTTCTATGTACATTTTTTAGATTCATTAGAATCATGCTGAAGATTCTAAATCAAATCCTTAGTATCATTATCATTCTCCCAATCTGATATTGATTCTTTTAGCCAATCTACCTACCACATGGTTTTGGTGCATAAGAATGCCTTAATTGGTTCATCTTGCTAGGAGAGGGCATCTACCACCACATTCTCTTTTTATTTATTATAAACTATTTCAAAATCATAGCCTAACATTTTAGTCACCCATTTTTATTTTTATTCATATGATAATCATTATTATAAAAAATATTTGAGGCTATCATGATCAGTATTTACCTAAAAATGATGACCCATTAGATAAGGTCTCCATTAGTTGACTGCATGTAGAATATACATCATCTTTTTCTCATAGATTAGATTGATCCTATTTTCTCCTTTTAGTTGGCAACTTTAAAATTTCAGTGGTATATATTCTTATATGAGTATACATCCCTCATTCCATATCCTAGTCATCACACTCCACCATAACCATTTTTTAAAAATTAGGAGTAGCCAAAACTAGTGTTGTGCACGTAGCCATTTTCAATTATTCAGCCTTGGTAGTTGAATCAGTCCACTAGGAGTATTTATTCAACAAAGAGGTGAGTGGGGCTATAATATTACCATAATTTTTGAAAATCCTATGATAGTAACCAGTTATCCCTAAAACTCCTCAGAGGTTCTTGAGGTTCTTGAGAACCTACTAATCTATCATCGCTTAGATTTTTTTAGGATAAATTTTCACTCCATGTGAAATAATATGACCCAATTAATCCACCTCTTAGACACTAAAATCACATTTTTAAGGTTTGGCATAAATTTTATGTTGTTCTATAATTTAAATTACTTATTTCACATGCTTCAAATGGTCTTTATAAATTTTGTTGTAAATGAGGATATGAACAAAAAACACCAAGACAAACTTTCTAAAAAATGGCCTAAAAATAGTGTTCATCAAAATCTAAAATGTATATGGTGCATTTTTTAGGCCAAAAAACATTACCATAAATTTATAATGGACTTCATGAGTTCTAAAAGTAGTTTTAGGTATGTCCTCATAGCAAATTTGAATTTGATAATACCTAGAGTGAAGGTATAACTTGGTAAAATAAATAACACCATTCAATTCATTTAGTAAATCATCAATTAATATAATAGGAAACTTATCTTTTATGGTTTAAATTTTGAGTTATTTGTAGTTTGGGCACATCCTCCAAGTGTCATCCTTCTTCTACACCATGACTATAGGGAAAGAATATTCACTTTGACTATTTTTAGATGATTCTTACCTCCAACATCTCTTATACCATCCATTTAATTTCACTCGTCTAGGAATAGGGATACCTATAGGGTTTGATGTTGGATGTTTTACTTCCCAAAATGATCCCAATATCATGATCATTCATGTAGCTTTGAGGAAGTCCTTTTGGCATGCCACCAAAAATAACAGAATGGTCATCCAACACCCATTGTAAATCAGGATGTGTAGGCTCCTTAGTTGTATTAACTTATATGAAAAAAAAGTGTGACATAAATACCTTAACAACTTTTCTAATAATATTCATCATATGATGGGAACTAAATAGTTGTGGATATTTATCTTGAAATCCACATATTTCAAAGGTCCTACCTTTTGAATGGAATCTCATGAATAGTTGTTAGAAATTCCTCTCAATAGTGCCCAAAGTCGTGAGCCACTACACTCACAAAATAATATCATATCCTCCCATGGGAATAGCAAACATAGGAGAATATAAAAATTAGTCTCCCATAGAAATATTAATAGTATGTCATTTTATAGAATAGTTGATTGTAACACCATCTACAATCATGACCTAAATTTTAGAGATGGGTAAATGAAATATTTCAAATGAGTAACCAACTTATTTTTGATGAAGTTGTCTATACTCCCAAAGTCAACTAACATAGTCACCTTTAATTTATTAAATAAACCTACCACCTTAATAATTTTAGGATTACTAATGCCTAAAAGTTCATGACAAGAAATAGTAGGTCAAAAATCTTCATATTCATCCTCTGGTTCTTCTAAATCTTCCACTAAAACCTTATCATATTATTCCTCTTCATTGATACCTTAAATGTAAAAAAAACTTATTTTTAGCACATTGATGACCTTTTCTCCATTTCCTATCACATTTAAAACACAAACCTTTTGCATGTTTATCTTTAATTTATTGATGGGTTAATCTGGTAGGTTGTGGAAATGATGGTATTGAGAAGTGCATTCATGGACATTAGTAAAAGGTATTCATATGATCAAATATTTTTACTTATCCATTTGTGCCCTAGGTATGGATTTCAATACATTACTAGGATGAAACATGTGAACCTCTAATTGGATGTTATCTTTAATTCCACCTAGAAATAGGTCAATCAAAAGTTTCTCAATGATGTTCACCACACATAAGGAGATATTATGAAATTGATGAATGCAATAATTTATAGTCCCAATTTGGCATAACTTGGCTAGTTGGATACATTATTTCAATAGTGGAGATACAACTCCTCAAAAATACCAAGCATGAAACTAGGACACCCTTCTTTTGCTTTTAAGCACACAACCAACAATACCAAATGAATTGCTCAAGTTTCAAATATAAAGAGGCCATGTCCACATTTTGTGAATAGGGAGTCTAATGCATATCAAATAAATTTTCAATTTGAGTAAAGCATGTGAGTATATCCTTACCATCAAACTTACATATGCCACTTTTGGCAACATTGGCTTCATACCTAGATTGGCACTAGAATTATTTAGATTGGGAGACGAAAACTAGAGTGGTAGAGATTTATTTTACAGAGGTTGAGATATAATGTTGGAAAATTTCCAATTTAGTTTTTTAAATTTATCCCTCAAGCCATTCATCTCCCCTATCATCCCCATGACTTTCCTTTTAACTGCATGGAGATCATCTTTATGCACCATGCCATGTTACTTTGTTTAAAGGTGTTGAAACATCATTGAAATACTCAGATCTAAAGATTCAAACTCCATGTCATCTTGGTGAGGATTTTTATGCATTTATTTCAATTTCTTGTATCTGTAAGTTTTAAGCTCAGCCATGAACAAACCTTAGGAGGGTTTTAACCCTAAAAAAATGTATTGATAGATGATACCATTATGATCATCTCACTAAAATGAATCTAATGACTATTGATGTGTAAAAGGGTGAAAAAAATTATCCCAAAATAGTGTAATGGTAAAATATACTATTTCAATCATCTCACAAAGATGAATCCAATGATTTATAGTTTTCATAAGGTTAAAAAAATTCCCTAAATCACAAGTTATGTTTTTATACCTTTTAGGGTTTAGGATGCCAAATCCAAAAAAAATTGTGCCATATAAACTTGCCAAAATCAAATTTTTGATACCACTTGTAATGAAATTACTTAGATGATTCAAAATAATATAATAATATATTATAGAATCAAGAAAAAAATAATAGATCCACAATAGTAATTGGTGAAAGATAAAAATATTTGAATATTATGATTGAGCCATTCAAGGGGGAAACCTCCATAATAATGCGATAAGAATATAATTTATAATATGATCCACGAAGACTAACTACTACCTATTATATATAGTCTACTTACCTATGGTTATTCTATATACTAACCTAATAATAAAATAGATAAATGTGACAAGAATATAAAAGAGGTATGTGTGCCATAAATCAACCACACATATCCCTAGACATGATATAGGACAAGGGCATAGAAAGTATAGTATTGTTTCACCTGACACCTTTCCAATAAGATAAGACTTGTTGATATTATCAACTTAGAATTGAAGGTAAGTTTTGGGTATTTGAGTCATATATACATGGGCATATTTCATTCCCAAACCATAAAACACACTCATTTATTCTACTTGTATTTACATTTATGATATTAAGTAGTAAAAGGAGTTATCGGTTAGAGTCTTATCTTGGAGGTATAGATTATGGTCTTTGAATCTCAAAAAGAGTCATGTTGAGGAGGTGGCCCAGTATTTAGAGTCTCAAACTAAGGATATCTAGGTATTCTTATTGATATTTAAGGTCTTCAACTTATAACATCTCTTACAAAGTGCCACTTGAGAAAAATGGGGAGATTAAGGTGTTGATGGTTTGACCCAAAGTTAAGTATATCTATCGCTACTCTATTTTATATATGTACATACTATATTAGATATCATTTTACTCATTGATATTTAGATATGTTTTTATCCTTGCTTATGCTTTTCCTTATACCATATAAGTTTGTATAGTTATAGGGTTACTTAGGCATGCCATTTATCACTTAAGTTGCATATACCACCCATTGGTTGACCATTACACCACTTATATTTTTATTAGTTTAGTACTTATAGCTATATTGGATTTAGGTTACCATTGTTCATTAGTTCCTTGCATGTGGTACCTTTATTATCTCCTTGGTACACCCCTTTATTATTAATATTATAATCATTTATCTATCTTACGTCATAGTAAGAGTTATACCCCATATCATAGGCATAAGATTTTTAACCATTACCTCTTGAAATTTGAGTGTATATTACTCATTATTATAAGTTCATACCCACTCTTCCAAATATGAGAAAGATCTATTATTATGACTATATTTTTATCCTATTCTATTTAGAATAAAAAGACTATTACAAGTCATCATATCCCATGAATACAAATGGTTAAAAGAAAAAGTGAGGTTGTGTATATCCTTTAATCCATCCAAATTAAATATATCTATTGTGTCTAAATGTTTAATGACAATTTGTTAGCAAAGATATAGAGCCTTAAATTATATTATTGTTAGATGATGCTCTAATTTTGTAAGCTCACACTCAACTTCATTTATTTTCTTTGTACAGATTCTCATGTATAAGTTGATTATTGTTTTTGTCATGATACCTCAGTATTAATTTTAACTTGTGTCTACCCTGATTGGACCTCAAATAGTGTTTCTTAGGCCATATGTACTATTGTGTGCTCACAATCCATGGTGTGTAGATCACCCTTTTGTATAGAATCTAAGGGTGTTTCAAAATACATCTCATCTAGATGGGTATCAAATATCAATGACATACATAAATGAGTTTGGATGAAATAAATATCTTTGTGTATCCCACATGAATAAGTATTCATCATTTATATATTTTTGCATTGATATTCTTAAGCTTAATTATCACCCATCACTAGAATTTGACTCTTATCATGATCCCTATGGGTTGTCAATAATTCTCTATTTACCATCTTTAGTATTTTCATCCCATGAATTAATATATACTATTTATTATTATTATCCCCCATTATTTTTACCACCTATTTCTTTTCCTTCACCTTCATGTTGACATCTTACTTATTTTTCCTTTTATCTCTCTCTCCCATTTCTTCTTCTCTTTTACTGTCTTATTTTTCCTCTACTTTTTGTCTTCCTTCCTCTTCTCCTTCTCCATATTCTTAATAAATGTCCTTTAGTCATATATCCTTCATTCCATCCAATCCTAGCTCATTTTAGAGTGCCTCTACTTCTCTAGGGTTCATAGTTTCATCTTGTTATTATGCACCTAAGTCTACCCCCACAGGGTCATCTTATAATAATGTCTTTTATGTCCCCCTAAAAATCATATTCCTCCTCATATTTTAGTTTTATTTTATCCAGAGTGTTACTCTCTAAACCTTGAATTTTATGTGTTCCTACACTTGGGTCACCTACTTTGGGAGGGGGCACAGTGATACCTTTGTGTTTTTTACCTCCATTCAAATATTGGAGGTTATTTAAATGATGGAGGCATAGGTTTATATGGTGGGGTGAACTACTTTGTGGAGATGGTAAGTACTATTAAGAATGATATTGAGGTGGTGATGGCTATGGAGAAGAAGATAGTACAACTTACCTTAGCAAAGAGATAGGTTGCTTAGGTGGTAGTGTAATGGATATGTGGGTAGGAACCTTTGGTTGTGCCTCAAGTGATAGAGTGATTCATTATATTTTTTAAATTGGCACATTTTTCTCACCCAACGCAATGTAGTTTAAATCTTTATTATTAGTTTCACTTTGCATGGTACATTTCTTACCCTTGGCCATTATGATTTATGATGCCTTGCCATGAATTTTACCATGTTGCATAGTAATTTATTTCTTATATTTTGAAAGGACTTATATATACACCCCTTTATAAAATTTTAGCTCAACCTGAGGGTTCCCATGTGTGTCTGAATGTTATTTTACTAGTTAATTCTCTTGAACCTAGTACATACCCCTTTTTTCTTATTGGATTTAAAATCATGTGAGATTTTAAAAAAACATTACCCACTTTCTTAGTTATTTTTAGATCAATAATAGTTGAGTCACTATATGCCTCATTCTCATAATGGTTTGGCACTTTCTTTGGATATGTAATAAATGCTATTAGATTTAGAATATCACTATCAATATGTTTAACACTCAAATTTTTCTTCATCATGTGTATTATTCTTTGCGTAATATTCTCAAATTAGTATGAAAAAAATACATATGGAAATTTGAGCTACCCAAACATGTTATTTTCTCAAGGAAAACCTTAGAAATGGAATGGTGCCTCATAATATGAAAATACACATAATATTTTCATGCCTCTAGTAATTATCTTAGGATACAATGTTTTTTTAAAATCTAAAATCATATTTTCAGCCCATCTTTCCATTTTAATCCTATAATTTTGTTATTGGGCTCAGTGTAGAGATGAATTTGATTTCTCTTTATAAGAAATTTATCCCATAAGGGATGCATCCAAACATGTTCACCATAGACACTTAGAATTTTGATATCATAAATCACCAAGAGAATCAATATGGTGTCCCATATGAATCTTTCAATGGTTCTATGAATTCATTCTACACCCTCTATTATTTCATCACAAATATATTTTGAAATATTAAATTAAACATTATCCATGCCCATATAGTGTGCAATATAAAAGTATCACTTTTTGATATTATCCCACCTACTAGCTCCACATAATTTTGAGATAACTATGTATGATGCCACTCTTGTTGTTTGATCAATAATGTTCTCAATGGGAAATGTTTACTTTTATTTATTGTGTTTTAGTAATTTATTCGCCCTTTCAATTACTTGGTTGTTTTCTAGAACTACTTTGATGTATTCTTAATATCATACTGGACTTTTGGATCTATTTATTTAATTAGGTGAAAAATTCAAGTAGTTCATGACAAAGTATAACCTATCCTCATGAATACATCAAATAAAAAATCAAATTAATTTTTTTGACTTGTTGAAGTATGGCAACTCAAGTAGCTAAAAATCCTAATTTTATCAATCACTATTTTCATCCGTGCATCAAATAATTCCATTCTATTTATTAATATTATTTCACTTGTTACTATATAATTCTTCATCAAAATATTTACATTATTTCATACATATTGTTTATAGTCATCCACCTTGCATTCATTCACCTTTGATTCCAAATTCTTCCCATGTAAACAATCATTGGGGTACTATATTTCTGAGAATTATACTTCCTCTTGTGCCTTTTTAAAAATACTATGTTTAGAATCTTATATTTTGTAATTTCTATGAAATTATTATTTCTTGACACCATTGTAATTAAATCTTTCTTTAGTGGCAATTTTTTTTAAAAACTGTTAGGGCAAACACTTAGGCTATTGATTTTTTTAAAGCCCCTAATTTTGAATTAACATTGAAACCCATATGTCATAACTCTAAATTATTATTTTGGATTTTAGATTTTATGTTCATAAATGGTGGTTTATCCACATTAACACCTTTATTTATTGAATTCTAACATTTCATTAGATTTATTTACTTAAATTCTACTCATAATCACACTAAGAACCCTATGAACATGAATTTAGTACCAAAACACCTTAATTTTTATGAATACCATATAAATTATATTTCCATAGCTCTCTCTATTCATTCTAAACCTTATGGTTCCAAATCTCTTTAAAAATAAGAAGTGGTGAAAATTACATGTATAGATTAAGTTATAAAACCCATTGACATTTAAATTACCATAATGAAATATGATATAGTATTAAATAAACATTATTGTCAGTTATGTACATCATCCTTTACTCCTAGTGATGTCAATATTTTTTTTAAATTTATCTATGCATGATCTACATATTAACCTCTCCCATGTGTCCATGAGAATTTCTTATGTCCTTTTTCCTTCATGCTCTATTACCCCACATATCTCATGTATCCAAATACTTTGTCAAATTTCATGTGCGTCTACTAGTATTCCTTTTTGTTCTTCACTTGATTTTTAAGCCTTCATATTACCTAACACATAATAAATATGTGTTTGGTCCTCTATTACATCAATATTCATAGATAATAAGTGTGCATATATGGTTTTGTAGATATCACTTTCCTTCCTTCTATCTGAGTAAGTACAACTAGTACCTCTCAATATCTCAATTAAAATTTTGAAGTTTGTGTGTGATTGAATAATATATGGTGTAAAAAATGAGACATGTTGGTGATTCACATTGTTGTTAAAATAATATTTCCTATGCATACATAATTTATGAAAAATATTACTTGGAAATATTGAAAATTTTAACATATTGCTCTAACAGCCAATTTTGAGAGATACAATATTTTTCAATAAAATGGCAAGACAACACCTTCCTAGAGACACTTAGACATATGGTATAAGTATCTAAATTAAATACTTTAATATTTTGTATAAGGATCTTAGTATAATCCTTCACTCAACTTGTTTGACTAGCCTTATAATGTTGTGTACTTTTATTACTATTCTTATGAATCTCCACCCAATGAATCTCCTATGGAGCATTTTTTAATCCAGTGTGCATAGTTTGCATATGTGATTCTCAAAAATATCATGTATTATGTAATGCCCCATCCAATAGATCTATATTTTTCCTATATATTTAGTATATTTGGAATCATATAATATAAATGTGTACCCTTGCACAAAAAAATCATTTTAAAATGTTTATTATGTCAACTTAAATGGTGTATATTTGTTTAGGCTCTTGTAAATTGTCCTATACTCCCATAATACTATAAAAACATGATAATCCTAGTACATTCACCCCACATCACTGATATTTTTTAGTGTTTGGCAAAAGATATTATTAAAAGCTTCAATGGTCCCATTGACCTATGGGTGGTATGGTGTAGTATTATGGTTCTCTAACATGAATTATGCCAAAAATATATATACCACCTCATTCTATACATGTTTTCCCTAATCAATAGTAAAATTCAAATGACACCCTAATCTACTACTAATATTTTCCCAAAGGAGGGTGTTTTTGTGGCTACAATATAATTTTTTCATTGGAAAAATTTTCAACCACTAAATTAAATAATATATGGCAGTGATAACATAAAGTACACCAAACTTACACATGACTAGGGAGATGGGTCCAAAAATGTCTATTATCCACTTCTCAAATGGTTCTTGAGAAATGATTGAAATAAATGACATTTTATCTCAATAGTTTGGTTTACTAATCTACTATCGCATTTATGTGAATAGTATTTTGCATCCTTAAAAAATGTTGGTCACCACAAGCCAGAGAATGAGATCTTCCACATAGTAACCTCTCCTACATAGTGACCACTTTCTACCCTTCTTGTATAACTTTTTCATGCTCAAATTCCATCACATATCTATACAAAAACCTTATCACATCCCATTTTGTAAAAATCCCCATTAATGAGTTGATAAGGAGTAACATGGACTACTAGCTTCTTCTTTTACATTGATGTTAGCTAACTAGAGGTAATTATTAATGTAAGGAAAACTAAAATCTTAGCTAAACCTCTTGTAACCACTAAATTTTATACAATTGGGCATCTAACATGCCATCCTCTATGATATGCATGTTTTCTTCTAATGTGATTCAAGATGGATGATTAGGTTTAGAATTTTATTTCCCTAGATTCACCACTATTGATAATCAGAACTCTTAGAATAACACAATCCACATACAAATTCTTCCATGTAAAATAAGTTTACTCCCAACTTACTTGAGCTCATCATGGTCTATAAAAAAATATGAATGGTATAGAAAGTAGATATTGAAAAAAAGTGAAGCATGTATACCATTGTTATGCTTTGTGCTCAATTATTGTATAGTTATACTCAGCCATGGTAAGTTTTTAAATAGCAAAGAATAATGTGATTGACCCTATCATCCCCCAGTTGTGTCATCATAGATCTAATATATGTTCTTGATGTATCAACATGGATATGGAATAAAGTATTCAAGCCCAAATATTTTAATATTTTTTCACTTTCAAGTTTCACCATCAGATGTAAAACATTACTATTGTTTTTACATCTAAAGGAATGGACCATCCTTGTGGAGAAATTATTCTAATGTTGTAATAATATTTTTAGAGTTCGTAATGAACTTATGCCAGTAACCCATATGACCTAGAATCATGTGTACATTATTTTGTGGATTTGGAATCTCTAATTTACAAATGACATCTATAATTTATAGATCTACAAGCATTCTTTATTTAAAAATGACATGGCCAAGGAGTGTTTTGAATAGAGCCACAAAGATACACCTCTTCAAATTGATGGAAATTTATATATATCATCACCACTCAAACATCAGCCATAAGTTTTTGTGGAGGTATTTTACCAAACCATAGATCATCTAATCATCAAGATATACTTGGAGAAAATGACGAATAAAACATTTAAATGCAGCCACAACAATGCATGAGAACATAGTTGGTGTATTATTCAACCAAAAAGGCATGACATTGAATGTAATAGAACCCCATTCTATTGAAAACATTTTCTTTGACTTGTCCTCTTTTATAATCTATAATTTATATCTAGAGAACCTATCACTGAAATTATATATTTTAAAACTCACTATTCCTTCAAAAAATTCTTTAATGTCTAGAGTTGGGAATAGGTCTAAGGTACATGTGATATTGAGTAACAAAAAATTAACACATACATACATGTACCCATAATTTTTTATGTGTGTTACCATGAGGATTATCCACTCAAATTCCTCAATTAGGTAGATGAATCCATTAGCCAACATGTTATATATCTCTTCCTTTACCTTTGTGTATAGATTAAGTTTCATTTTGCAAGGTTTATTCTTCAATTTTAGTTTTCCATCAATAAGTTTAATTTTCATTTTTCTTAGATAGGGATGCACGCCTTTAATTTCATTGTAACTATGTGGAAAAAATATTAATATTCATGCAAAAATAATTCAATAATTTTTTCTAACTCTTCATCCATCTAATAATCACCCATAATGGCATTTTTAGTTCTTTTTTGATCTAATATTAGATTTTATTGATTTAAGGGCTCATGGTAATACTTAGATTAGTCCACTTATGTGTCCATAACCTCACACTACCCATATAAGGATTACACCTTTATGTGTTCCATGAAATCTTTAGGTGGTGTTTAATACACTTTGTGCACTACATTTTATTTCCTATAATTATACCACCAATTTCACTCTATGCACACATCTTCATGGTTCTCACTAGAGCCTTTATTTAAATTGCACTCTTCAAATATATTTGGCAAAGATATACCATAATCACTATGCAAATATATTAATCACTCTTCCATGATGACTTGTCATATAAAATGTCTTGAAGTAGCCAGGATAAATGTTGATAAATCTTAGGTTTGAGCAAAGAGAACTAGAAGCTATGAAAAAATAATTATTCACCTCCCTTCAATCATGAAATTACAAAAGTGTCTCATAAATATTATACCATGAGAAATTCCAAGTCTTTTGTGTTCAATAAAATGCATGAACCTATAACCTTTCAAAAATTTGGTGTGTGCTCTATGTCCACACCTCTTTGTAAGTATGAAGCTATCTTTTAGGAGAAGAATGTCCACCATAGCTAAATATTCCCCATATATTTTTTATATGTTTAAAAAGTCTACATATAGCTTCCTTGACATTAGTCTATGTTGGTTGGATTGGCCTATATGTTCCCACAACACGTAATAGTAATCCTCAAGGTGTATATTAAAGTGCTTATCCACTCTTCCTCTTTTGGAACACATGCTTCCATATCTTCAAAAAAAATTCTAACATCCTTAGATCCTTTATAACATTGAAAAGATGAAAGTTTCCCTTTCCTAAATTTTATTTTTGATGTTGGGAGATGAATGCAAAACTTGGTCCTTGGATTCAAATTATCCTTGATCCTATTGTACCTTATGTCTTATTGCACCATGGATGTTCCTTTATTTAAATTTTTGGTGAAAAATTTTCACCCCATTATTTCATAATATTATTGCACCCATCAATTAAAAGAAACACTAATATTATTCAACACAAAGTTAGCATCACCCCAACTCGACACTCCCTCATCATTAACAAAAAGATACTCCATTCCTTACATAATTATACTATATATATATAGTTCATCTCTTTATTTATATTCACAATTTTAATAAGGTGGACCATGGTTTTTATCAAGGGGGATAATTATGTGTTTATCCCCATTTTATACAATCATATATCATTTATTAAAGCACATATCTAAATTATTTACATAGCATCGTGACTTCCCAAGAAAAAATAGATAATTTTTAGCCTCTAATAGCTCAATTAATTTAAATTATGCAATAAAATTACTCCCATCATATCAGAAAAAACATTCTTGAGGATTCCAATAGTTTCATCTAGGTTTTATTTTCTATAAAAAACACATGAGGTGAGGGCATTAAAGTAGGACTTCACATTTGGTGCCAAGCTTATTGAGTGAGGATTTTGACTTTGGATTTGGTGTTTATTAGAATATCACATATCAACCACCCATATATTTAATATTTTAATATTGTCTCTCAATCACAACCAATGTTTTGAACATTCTTGACCTCATGCTCTCTTACCCAGTATGATGAGGGTACTTCAATCCTCCATTATAATAATTGAAATAACTAATCCTTAATCATGGGGATCACTCCTTTTGAATGTAATAAGGATAAAATTTATAAAAGGTTATTTTTATCATGAGTTTATATATCATTTTACTATAGTGCTTCTCTAGCCTTTATTTTAAAGTTTTGAAAATGTTGAAGCTCACCCTAAAAAAAATTGTATAATATATGTCACTCCTTGTAAGATTTCCTTTTGGTATGATCCACTAGAAAAATAATTAACAAAAGGTTCCATGTGATGGAATTTATCCCTCAATTTGAGCTCATGGCCTATTTTAACCTTCTTATTTTGACTTGTTTTTACCCAAGACTAAGTGTTAGCACTACTTTGTGTCATGACATTAACTTATATCCCCTTAGTTTGTTTTTAGATTCTATATTTTGAAATAAATCCATCTATAATGCACATAATATAGATCATCCCAACTACCTTGTCTAACTTATATTTTTTTATTAACTTTGGATAGAGACCTGGGAATTCTTACAATCTATGTTATCTTAAACAATACCTATAAGTGGAAAACTTGAAGCAGTCTTTTTGATAGTGGTCTAGGGAACCATAATTAAAACATGTACGAAGTGGAAACCACCTACCACCTCTTCCATAATATGGATGTTGACTAACGTATTATTCTTGGACTTGGTTTGATGGGTCATCATGTTTTTTTAATGATTCTTATCCACATGCTTCATGAATCTCATCAATCATCCATAAATTCACAATGTTGTGGGTGGATGCCTCATAAATTTTACAATATAAGAAGACATTTTTTATGGAATTTGATACAATAATGGAAAATTTCTCACATCACTTCCTTCATTGAAAAATTCATAGGATGTATGGATTTGTCAACTATTTTATCTAGGAAAAAATTATTATCATACCCCTTGACTTCGTAGTTGTAGCACCATTATCCATTACATGTTTCACGTGCTCTATTGACATTAATATTTTATAATTGTGAGACTAATGAAGAAATATGTGTATACATAAATATAATAGTTCCCATGTCCATTCTCCCTATGGATTCAATGCTTAATGTTATCACCAACACTTTGTATGGGTTTTTAAAATCATTCATTGTCAAGGCACATTTTGGACGAAATAATATTTCTAACACTAACCATTATTCATGTTATAATGGATGAAATTTGAATGAGATATTTTTAAATAGGGTTTTTAATCTTATGTCATGATCATATATGTTCTTAGTTGGTTCCTTTTTTAATTTCCCTTAGAGTAATCATTTTGTTTTGTTTGAATTACGAAATATCAAATTCCTTCACGAACAACGAATTCAACTAGTCATAGTCTATGATAGCTTGATTTAGGTCATATTTTAAATACAAGTATTAATTAAATCCAATATTATCTAGTTAACTAACTCACTTTCCTGTTTGGCATGGTAACACCTTTAACTCACTAAATGTTCTAACATTTATGTACATGCTTTATAGTTTTTTTGACCCCTTTGTATTCTAATGAGCTCAATGACATCTAATAGATGACTGATTTGGGAAATATTGTTTGTTATACTAGTGTCATTTTTGTAAATTACATAGTATACATTGATTGTGAGATCAATCTTTGACCATGTATCCACATTCCTCATTATGTGAGAAATTCCCTTTGAATCCCTATGATATGTTTCATCATGGATAAATTGATCCCTAAGGTTTTTGTTAAGATTCCAACAACTACTTTTTTAAATTATTACTTTTTTGTAGAATTGGATTGCCACCCTTTTTTGGCAAGATTCCTAATATAGTTTGGGTATTATTTTGCATTGATTTTTTCCAAATGGATCCTAAAGGCTTATAATATATTATCTTTTATAGAATACTCTTATTTGCTTCTAGTCTCCTATATTCTCCAATATTAGATAAATCAACACATTTTCCAATTAATATTTTTTATTTTAGAAATGCACATGATTATTCTTTAGGTATATATAAAGTATACACTTCTTTTTATACATTGTTATGCATAATCTCAAGCTCCAAATATTTTGTTTCCCTCATTAAAAATCTCCCCTTGCTCATTGATATGAGATTAATCCTTATCATAATGCATTTAATTAGCATGAGGGTTGTCCACATGCCAACCATTTCCCATAGGGGACCTTTTAGAATCTTGAGAAATCAACTCTCCCTTCTCCTTAGGGTCCTTAGACACAATAATTTTTTTTCTAACATAATACACCATATTAGTTCATGTTCATATAGGTTTTCCATAATTAATTATATATCCCCTCTCTTTATAAAGACATTCAAACCATATCAACCCTCTTCATTCCACCACCCATGTATCCCATGCACAAAATAAAATTATATTTCCATAGGTATATTTTGAACCCCACAATATACCATGATTTATTTAATCTACAAAAGAATTTGTATAAAATAAGAACCTATAATTTCATGAAAATTTTTATATTTAACTTCTTCAACACAAGAATTCATAGATATTTAAAATCTATTATATAGTTATTTAAAGTACCATGTCACCGAAAATCAACCACTCTAGTCTAGAAGGTATTTGTGCACTTCAGCTACTCTACATGTTCTTTAGTCCAATCATAGTTTTTTGTCATAGTTTTTAATCTTTTGCATAACATATGCATAAAGACATGTATGAAAATATCTAAGAAACTTAAAAAATCAAAAAATTTATAATTAATCAAGTAGATTTTATTCTACCCACTCCTCAAGTTATTATTGTCTAAGGCCAGGATGCCATCTAAAAAACTCACACTCTAAATATTTTAATCATCACTCAATGTTTTATTATAAGATATAGTGCATCATCTCCACTCATTATCTCAACAACTTATTTAACTAGGTCCTAACAATGGATCCAAAATGTTTGGGTAGTTTCATGCACATCCTAGATTATGAGTGATGTGCATAATAAACCATTTATAAATTCACTACGTGAGCATATAATGTTAATAAATAATATACTCACCTAATGCCTAGACAAATTACTAAATCTTAGTTGGGTTATTTACATCAAAATTCCATTCACTTAATACCATATTATTCAATATATTATGGACAAAAACTAATAATTTTCGTATTCCTATTAAAATGTAGTTTTACACTTAGATGTTTCCACACACAAGAAAATAGTAATGAACCATTTATATAATAATACATAAACCATTGCATAAATGGAGAATGAAAGTAAATAATCATTTGGTAAAACTTTTACATATTCACATTCAAGTTATCAATTTATTACACCAATTCATACAAATTAACTACAAAATAATGGTTCACAATTTTAATAGTATATAAACATGGATATATAAATTATTATTAAATAGTGAGGCAAGGTTGTATTTTATAGAGTTTAAACACCACCATGTAATTACATTACATTAATATTCACTTCAAAAGGTATGCAACAACTTTTCCTAAATAGTAATTGTAACTGTTTTACATTGAACGTCATAGTCCTAACATAGCCCTACATCTACACCATGATATGTTAGATTCACTCAAGGTCATTTCTTATAAATGATAGTTTTAATTCTAATTCTTATATAATCACTCTAAAAACTTTTTAGATCCTTCTTTCATGATCTATAATCCATGTAAACTCAATATCAATCATTATGCTCCTTGTTTTCTATTGACCAATTCACCACCATTGGCACATCTCCACACTTAGTAAAATTCCTATTAAACACTCCATAGTTTTTTAGTTACATTATTTCCACACTTAGATGTTTCCACACACAAGAAAATATTAATGAACCATTTATATACTAATACATAAACCATTGCATAAATGGATAATGAAAGTAGATAATCATTTGGTAAAACTTTTACATCTTCACATTCAAGTTATCAATTTATTACACCAATTCATACAAATTCACTACAAAATAATGGTTTATAATTTTAGTAGTATATAAACATGGATATATAAATTACTATTAAATAGTGAGGCAAGGTTTTATTTTATAGAGTTTAAACACCACCATGTAATGACATTACATTAATATTCACTTCAAAAGGTATGCAACAACTTTTCCTAAATAGAACATGTAACTATTTTACATTGAATGTCATAGTCCTAACATAGCCCTACATCTACACCATGATATGTTAGATTCACTCAAGGTCATTTTTTAGAAATGATAGTTTTAATTCTACTTCTTATAGAATCAGTCTACAAACTTTGTAGGTCCTTCTTTCATGATCTATAATCCCTGTAAAATCATTATCAATCCTTGTGCTCCTTGTTTTCTATTGAGAAATTCACCACCATTGGCACATCTCCACACTTAGTAAAATTCCTATTGAACACTCCATAGCTTTTTAGTTACATTATTCCACATCATCTTTTTTCACCATTTTATAATGTTGGAATTAGTTAAAAATAGTTCCTTTCCCTATTGGAATTATTACTCTATGTGTTACCTTAAAAATCTGTATGTGTTTTGTGCAATATAATCTTTAAAATTGTGTGTTTCTATACTTAGCCAAAATTAGGGCCCAAAATCCATCTCAGAAGGCTAGTAATCTTATCCCTCTGATGTTAAGTGATAAGTTATGTGGTATTTACATTGATCATAATCATATTTTTTTAGATCAATCATGTGTGTATAAAATGTATTAAATTGATTAAATTCAAATTCTTTCATCTTATATAGATGTAAATGTTAATAATGAACACATATAAGTACAACATATTTCTAATGATGATATGCTTAAACTTGAAATTTTTTATAAATATTACATTGAAAATAATTATTATTATCATGATAAATACATCTCAATGACCTTGATATTTTAAACCATGAATAATTTAAAGATCTTTCTCAATTTCAATAATAATTCTGTATGCAACTTGACAATATAGATAAGGTCTTGAGAACAATCCTAAAAGTTAAAATTGAAAATAATGTTAAGTTTTTTGAATCTAAGGAAAAAAATTATCCCTTAATTGACACTATTATACCTTTTATATATATTAAATCTATATTAGGTGTTTAGACTACTACTATTATTGCTACTATTCTTATATCTACACCAATGGTTACACATGATGCCCACCCATGATGTGGGGTAAACATAAGGTTTTCCTAATATTTATATGACTCTTTATACACATCATAATTTAATACCTACTAGGGTTTCTATTCATGTGACCTTGTCCATTGCTACACACTTTACTATACCTAATGCTCATATCTTTGTGCAAAAGGATTTTGATATTCAAACTAAGGTTTTATAATTGGTTCTTCTAGAGTTGGCCATGCCATTGATTCTCATGAATTATTACATATCCATTATCCTCTAATATCTCATTTTATCCCTTAACTATAATATTTATGTCATGTAAGTTTATATTATATGATGGTAAGGATTATCTAAAACTACACCTCTAAGCCATTCATGCAGCATGTTTGGACTATGCATCAATTAAAAAGTTATTAACTACATTGTTTATATAAATTATTAAGAAATACACATTATTATGGTTATATGACTTCCATTTCCAATAAATCCATGCCATTAGTCCTTTGGTTGATCAATTCTTAGCACACTTTTCAATCAACATCATTGAGAAGATGTCATATGTTTAGATTGAAAAACTTAAGTAAGGACTTAATGATACTGGAAAATGTGTGCTCCATTATAATACTATTCTCCTTAAGATAAAAAAATATAATGGTTTATAATGATTTATAATACATATTCAAAAAAAAACTTTCTTATCCTACTACATGAGTCCATTATGTTCAAATGCTTCCAACATTTTGATGGCTTATGCCATATGATCAAGGAATATAAAGTTAACCTTATTTTTATGAATAAAATAAATTATTGATCTAATCCTCTAAAAAAAATTATGAGAAGTTTCATAATGACTCAAATTTCAAATCCAAAGTGAATGATACTAAGAATGATGAAACAATCATAGTTAATGTAGTGTCACAGCCTATTACTCAACTTATCTTAATAGAGTAAAATTTCATGGTTACTCAAACCTCCTCATAAGATACTATAATCTCAAATCCATCCCTCCCAAAAATTATTTTGATATCAATATTTTTCCATCTACAAAATTTTATATTAATGCATATTGTGACTATCATAGTTGTGTATAACATTTAATTAATAAATGCATCAATTTGTAGCATAAGATACAATATTTTGTGAATGACAACATTCTTGAGATTATTTCATCTAAAAAAGATTCAAGGACATATCTTAATGGGAATGTGAAGCTAAAAATATTTATTTATCCCTTTCCAAATCAAATGGAACAAAATGTTAACATATCTTAATGGGAATGTGAAGCTAAAAATATTTATTTATCCCTTTCCAAATCAAATGGAACAAAATGTTAACACTAATCATGAGGTGCATATGACTTACAATGCACATGTTCCTCTAACATATTATGCTTTTAGGACTAAAGAGGAACATCCTTTGGATGTTATTATTGACACACTTGATAGTATACATCTATGAAGAAATATTATAACATTATTTAAAAATGATGTTGTCCACTATGATTCTATATTTACACCATTATTTGTGCACACTTACATTATTTTTTAGCCTATATATAGTGCCATGGTAAAATGCTTCAATTTAGAATGTTTGCGTTATGAAACTCCTTACTAGTCTTGGATATACATAAAAGGACTTGATGAATACAAAATATATATTCAAATTACTTAATGGAAATATATATATCCATATTGGGAGAATTTACTACCACATTTTTTACTTTAATATTACTTCTACCTGGGATAGTGGCATTCGGCATGTTGTTAAGATGTCCTTGGATAAAATCTCTGAGTAGCACAATCTTAAATACACTGATGTGTAAAGTATATACATAGAATAAAATTGGTTATGGTTATAAGTATACCAATTAATTATCCTATTAAACCATAGGCCATCCATCAGAATGCTTCATTTTGGCCCTTTGTATAACCTATACAATTTCATTCTATGCTTGAAGTTCAAATAAAAACTATTGATTTTCCTAGGAAACAAATAATTCAACATTCATTACATTATATATATATATATATATATATATATATATATATATATATATATATATATATATATCTAATTTCAACAAGTATTTCCTAATACATTGAATCCTAATCTAGTTCCACATAATAATTGACATGTTCCATAGTGAATGTAGGCATATTCTCATACTATATAACATAATTCACATAACACTATGTTTACTAGAGTTACATAGTGTATAAAAGATCATAGGATTTATAATGACCATGATGAATATGTTATAGCATCATATCACTTCTCAATTTTTTATATAGATGCATGTGCTACTACTCTCTCATGATGGTTAAAATTCACCATGATTGACCTAAGACCTACATTAGAGTATCCCTTTGATGGGATCATTAGTTAGCATCAAAATAACAAAATTTCAAAAAAAATATAAAATATAAAAAGCTTTAAATTATTTAATATTTATAAAACATAAAAAACTATGACATGTGCATACCATGTATTTCTAGTTTACATGATTCATTTATGATTTATAACATATGGTAGATTACATATTCAGTTTATCTATCCACATGTGTTTTATGATATACATGAGTAGGACATAAGAAATATAGGTTATATATGACATGGGCATTGAGATGTAAGACATTTATATGACCAAAATCTATTGTAAACAATAAAACCTAGTATTAGATAGTTGAAAATGTTAGTTTTGAACTACCTTCACCTTAAATGACTTGTGCATACACATACGAATCTTATTTTCCCTTATTTCACACTTACATGATTTCCATGGGTTTGACTCCCCCAATTTTATAATACTCACCTATAATTCCATAGTCTATATCTAACCTACTAAAAATCATATTCAGACTAAAATATGACTTATGTAGTAATATAGTCTTGTACACTTCAAAAATATCCATCACGGTTGTACATTTTAGTTATAGACCTACCCACTGCTTAAAGGCTCAAGTTCATTATCTATTTATTCCTAAAATTTTTATCTCTTAGTCCAACCATTATTATTCTAATGACTAGAACTTATATACTATGTAAAAATATCTAAAATTTATCATTATCCTTTACTACTAGTTTTGGATGTGTGCCTATTTTCTAGCTTCCTAAACACTTATGTCCTAGATAGACACCTACATTGATGCAAGTGTCCAATTTTCCTATAAAGTGTTTGGTGAAAAAATTTCATAAAAATTATAAATAAAATGTATCCTAAAGGTTAACCTAAGTGCTTTAATGTGAGATATTTACAAATGGATTAGTATATATATAATATCAACCCTCATTCATTCCTCACCTAGAAAATACTATGAACTCATAAGGAAACTTGACAAAAAATACTCAATCAAGCATTCAAGTGATAAAACCTACCCTATTCATACATATTTCTATATAAATCATAGGATAAGTATTCCCACATGTTTGAAGCATTCTAAGAGTAGTTTGTGATCCATATTTTTAAAGTTATAAGCTATGTCATTACATGTCATTACTTATAACACATTACGTACTTGTGCACACATGAGCCAACACATTGGGGAGAACTACATAAGTATAATGACATCTTCAGAAGATTTTATATATGGATATCACCCATTGATATATGGGTGCTTTGGGTAGCTCAACACCATGAGCCCATTAATCCATTTTTCCCATCATCACTTCAAGGCTGGAGAAGCTAGGATTTGATCATTGGATAAAAATTGGAAGCATGTACATGCAACCTATATAAATAAAAATAAAGGTGATATAACAATTATAAGGATCTATTTGGTCACATCCATATCCACTTAGTATTTTTTAAATGACACCTATATTGATGAAATTATCCAGATCTAATGCAATCACTCAAGGCCACAAAAAATTATTTGTAGAATCTAACTATTCTAAGATCATCTTCTAGTCCAATTCTAGCCTATTTTAGATCAAATTTTCATGAACATATTAAAACACTTATGTATCATTTTCCCTATTCATTTTAATGTCTATCAATAGTTGTATTTTACTCTTTCTAGTAATCTTAGTTGTATAACTATAAAATATTATTTTATCTATGTTTTTATTAATTGGATTGATTAATAGATTAGTTCACCATCTTTGTGTAAAATATAATCTAATACCCCTTAACCTTATATATCCCCTATCTAAATTTAAGGTTAAATATTTTATGAACTTGACCTCTAGTCTTAAAACCCTAATTTGACCAATTGTTTCCTATGTTTCTTTGATTTCTTATTTCTAAACTATAAATATTTTAAAATCAGATTTATTTCTATTTTAAATGAATTAATTATGGATTCATATATTACTCACTTCCTTTTGTAATATTTCATACTAACTCTTACTTGTTTTACCCCATACATCTCCAAACCAATCAAAAATATACTCAAGAGAAGTAACAAAATGGGGAAACATAAAGCTTGTTTTTACAACTCTCCTTGTAATGATATGGAACCTATGAAACAATTTAATATTACACACAATCATGTTTAGAAATACATTGATACACATACCAAGATCTCAATTTTTACCTTTGAAATAGTAAATTAATTATAAGGATATATTTTATGAGGCATTTTGTAAAACCTAGGCACCAAGTGACATAAGTTGGATTCTTTTGTAGATATTATGCAAGATCTCATTGACAATGCAAACCTTATTACCTTTGATTATAAAAAATTACCTTAAAAGGATAACATCAATCAAAACTTAACTTTATCAATGAAAATTACTATTTGTAATGAAGGAAACCAAAAGGATCATATACAACATATGTCAACAACATATAATGTTTAAAAACACTCAAATTATGTTATTGATAAAATTTCACTTTTTGACAAATTAATTTTTGAGAACATTACATATGACAACCTTTACAAGTAATGTAGAGACACCATATGTGACATTTGTAATGGACTCTATCAAATGAACCAAACATAATGTCTCCCTTAAAAAGAAGGATTTATCACACCCACCTACTAGTGAAATATGCTTCCTTGCATCTATTCACATACCTATTCATTCAAAAATCAATGCAAAGGTTACAACTAAACATATAACACAAGCCACTATCATATTACATAGATATAATCAATGCATCTCATCCAATGCACCTAAAAGACAATATATATGTTAACTCATGCCTCTAGTTTATTTAATTCAAAATATTATAGATCATGGTCTCATATCTCTCCCTCCCCACATAGAGGTTGATCTGATTCGACCTCTACAAAAAAAGTGATAATATTGTATATTGTGACTATCACCAAGACCCTAGGCATTCTACTAACTAACGTTATTCCTTGATGCATAAAATCCAATATATTGTTGATAACTAGTAGATTACATTTGATGGTCCTCCCAAATATTCATGCCCACACCCTGGTGATCACCATAATAAGAACAATTTTTGGCAAGATCATTATCATAACATTAAGATCCATAAGAACAAATGGTAAATTTACATATCCAAAACATCCACATCAACAAGATCTTTCAATCACATTATTCATGGGTGATACTTATGTTTGGTGTAACCATGTTGATGTTACACAAACAAAAGCAACTTTCAATGTAAGACATTTTCAATAACTTGGATTTCATCTAAAAGAATTATAACTTAAAGGAGGTTAGAAAGACTCCTTGGGAAAAATAGTAATACCAATTACTTGTGGTTCTAAAGTGATTTAAACAAGAGTTTATGTTATGCCAAAAAAATATCAATATGCATTCATAGTAGGAACCCTTTGGTTATACCAGATGGAATAAAAAATTATCCAAAATCAGCAAGGTATCTCCTTTTCTCATGAGGTCAAATTGATCCATAAACCACATGATGGTAGCCATTATTCTACTTCACATATAAATATTGAGGAAGAACATGCTATGCACCATTTTCACATATACAACCATGTTCCAAATAATGAAAATGTTCCAACCTAAGGTTGAAAACATTAAATATACTAAAAAAATCTAAAAAATCAAATATTCCAAAAATACCAAAAACATTAAAATAATTCAAAAAATACCAAAAATGTTTAACATGTTCCTAGTTGTACTATTTATTACACATATGTTATGTAATCCATGTTAATAGATATCATATCATTCATTTAATATATACACATGTGTTTCATGCTTCATTTGAGTGTGATACATGTATACCCAGGTATATGATGTATTCACATACTAATGTTGGGACTTCCCTCAACTCACATCCTAAGTACATTAGGGGCATCTACTTATTTGATCATGATACACCCAAGTTACATTATTATATGATAACTTTCTATTATCTTGTTTGCATTTATATACTTATACATGCATATATCCATGTTTATACCTTTCATAATGTACTTGGTACGATATATACTTAACATTTTATAAACATATATGTTTAAGAACTAGTATGTTAGGTTCACGTTGGTTGCTTATATTTATCCTTATTTTCCCATTTTTACACTTCTTTAAGTGTGTTCCTTGTTTTTTTATTATTTTTCATTGTATTGCCTATTGGATTATTTAAACATGCTTCATTGATTGTAGCCCCTATGCCATGCTTGCCTATGTGGAAATTTGAATATATCATCAAATGCTTTATGTAAATTTTACTAAGTCATGTCCCTTTGATTGTGTGACATCTGAACATGCCCCTAGTATGAGGTCACCTTTGACCACTTCTTGTTGATTTGATTTTGAGTGATCTTGTGTGTATTTTTGATTGATTGTTGAGATTATATTATTACTCTCTATACATTGTCATGATCTACATCATGCATTTTACAATTTTATGTGATCACATATTATGTGCATAAAATGCTAAATCTACCTAGACATGCCACTCATATATGTTTCATGATCCATACATATCTTATATATTTATCTTATCCTTTTGAGGTAAAGTAACTACCAGATTCTACTTCCCCATACCTCAAAAGGGAGTACATATCAATGGGGGCATGTCATAGAGACATGGCTTCCATACTTTCATAGTTTCATATTTTAGTGGGGGCATGCCATAAAGGCAAGGCTTCCAGACTTTCATAGTTTCCTCTTTTGGTGGGTGCATGTCAAAAAGGCATGACCTACACATTTATTAAGTACTTATTGTCTCCATATTACAATGGGGGTGTGTTATATAAACATGTTATCTATATTCACACCAGTTCATAGATTCTACAAATTATAATAGAGGCATGCTATGGAAATATTTTTTCCACACTTTTACTAATTTTAGATCAACAGACTTCATAGTATATGATTTAAATACACATTTATGGTAGCATTATATAATTTGATATTGTTACTATACCTAGATTCTAGTTTGAGACATATATGAGGTGCATATTCCATGTAATGGACACCAAAAATTATAAAATAAAATCTTTTCTAGATTTCAAATATTGTTATGGACTATTATTACCTAGGTTAGACTCTTGTGGATTGTTTTTAAGCCAATATACTACAATAGTTGGTTCATTTTAGAAGGTTGAGTTGATTGAATCATTCAATATTACCAAGATTGTAATTTAGAATTGATTAAATCATCTATCTTTACCATAATTATAAGTTAGATTTAATTATATCATCCACCTTCACTAGATATATGTTGTGATTTGATTAAATAAATCACACTCACTAGATGATGCATATATTTGGGTTGCACAATTGAGATGAAACAAGATCATTGGATGTGTTGTAACTCACCTTTACATCAAGTTTGGGTGATGTGTTTTCCAATATAATATGCACTTGTTGGTTTATAATTATCCTAATCTCAACTTTAATGCTTCGTAATGATGCATCCTTTCAAATAAAATTGCCAATAGGCAAGATGATTGCATCAACACATAGGTGTAATCCTAATATTGCTCTTTCTAATTCAAGCATTAAAAAATATTTCAATTTCATATTTCAATACATAGGTGTACATCATCTTGGTTAAAGTTTTGTCACTATAAAATCACTCAATTTGGGCTCATGTAAAGATAAGTTGTGTCATACACACCTAGGTATGCATTTATTTCCTTTAAACTAGAAATTTTATTACCAGATTAACGGGGGGTAAATATAGATACTTAAATTTGATTTATGTAGTACTCTAGTCTTGTACACTTGGAAAATATCCATCATGGCTATATCTTTTAGTTATAGACCTGATTGTTATCAAAAGTTTCACATTCACTATCTCTTTGTGCCTAAATTACTTACCTCTTAGTCTACCTATTGTTATTATAATGACTAGGCCTTATATACTATGCAAAAATATCTAAACCTAATCATTATCCTTCACTCCCAACTTTAAACATGTACCTCTTTTCTATATTTATAGACACTTGTGTTCCAAATAGACACATGCATTGATGTAAGTGTCCATTTTTTTACATAGTGTCTAGTGCCAAAAATTCATCCAATTTGAAAATGAAACATATCATAAAGGTTAGCCTAAGTTATTTAATGTAACATATTTCCAAAATAGATTGTTGTATATATAATATCAACCCTCATTCATTCTTCACCTAGAAAATATCAAGAACTCACAAGGTAACTTATCAAAAGGCACTTAATAAAGTATTAAAGTGATCAAACATACCCTATTCATCCCTATTTATATATTAGATATAGGATTAATATTCCCATAGGTCTTAACCATTTGAAGATTAGTTTATAAGCCACATTTTCTAAGTAATAAGCTAGGTCACTGCATGTCATTATTTATCACACATTACATCCTTATACACATATAAGCCAACATGTAGGAATAACTACATGAGTCAGAGGCCTTATTCAGAGTATTATAGTTGTAGGTGTCCCTCATTGACAAAGGGGTCATTAGGGAAACTTGACACTATGATCCCACTAACCCATTTTTCCCATTATCACTCCAAGGGTGAGGAAGCTAGGGTTTGATCATTTGACAAAGAGAAATAACCTATGTGCATGATCTATATACATTCATATAAAGGTATCATAAAACCTATAAGGCTCTAGTTGGTCACATCTATTTCTAGTTAGTATTTTGTATAAGATGCTTGCATTGAAGTCAACCACTTACATCATTACAATTGTCTGAATTTGACATAAATGTGAAAGGTCATAGAAATAATATTCATAAAATCTAATGATTTTTTATAAATCATATTCAAATCCACTTCTATCTTATCCAAGATTAGACTTGCATGATCACAATAAACTAGCTACATATCATTATTCCCTATTCATTTCAATATCTATCAATAGTTTTACTTTATTATTTTTAGCAATCTCAATTGTATAACTTCATAATAACATTTATTTAAGTTTGTATTAATTGTCCTAATCATTAGGTTAGTTCACCATCCTTGTGTAAAATATAGTATAATATCCCTTAACCTTATATATTCCCTTATCAAAATTTAGGGTTAAACATCTATCTAATAATTATCACATAAGTATTCATACTTTTTGTAAAAAACTATCAAAATTAAACTATTCCATAATTCCATACTTGTCTAAATCTAATAAACTTGTATCATGTCAATAAATGGTCACTTTTTAAATTAAAATAATTCTTATGGATTAGACCCTACATTTCACATGTTGATAGCATGAAAAATCACCCAAAGAGTCTCATATAAATACATAATAGGTCTAAGCCTTTTCCCTATCTAACACTATCTATAACTATATTAAAAACACCTATTAAACATATTCAAACACTTAAAAATTAAAATTTACTAACTTATTATTTATAATTAATCCATAATTCATAAGGATTAGGCCCCAAGAAAGTCTAAAGCACCTCAAATCCAATTCAAAGTTGTCATTTACAAATTATTGAAGGTTGGATTATAGGTTATTATTATTAAAGGAACACTTTTGAACATGTATGCATAATGGGGAAAAATAAATGTGGTTTTAATTACCTCTTAAAATTATTATATATATATAGGTAATACTCAATTATTCATTTAGGATTGGTTGGGTTAACTCCACTTAACTTCTTTCCCCTGTTGCATACAAAAACCTAGTGTTGAAACTTGACCTAGGGTTTCAAAGACGAGTTTAGTTTTTATATTTGCATGCACATATAGCTAATGAATATCAAAAAAAGAGACTACTTAAACTTAGGCACATTTTCCTATATATAAAATTATTATAAAAAATTAATCAGATAAAATTTTCAAGTTGAGGAACATAGCATCAGTTGGTAGCATCTATAAGTTGAACATTATGTTTAGGAGAATCTATAATTATTTATTAGTCTAAGAAAATCTTGATCTATTTCCCCACCATTTCTAACATATGAATTTAGCCTCAAGGTTTCATAATATAATAAAACATTGAGTATATTAATCCTCTTGATATTTTCCTTACATAGCAAGTACAATTGTCAAATCAAATTCTACCATCTACATGCAGATTTGTGCTTAGTTACGATACATCATATAATTTTAAATAAGTTCCTTTATGTTATCTTGTTAGGTTCCTTAATATGAAATAAGGTAAAACATATTTGTGAAATAATTTATATACTAATCATATCAAACACTAGGTCCTCCCTTAAGGTTTCATACTTATTTCTAAGGTTTAAAATTTGTGTAAATAAATTTAGTTTTTTGACCTAATTTTGGATCTACCATAATTCATAAATTACTCATGACTTTTATGGATGAACATAGTCTCTATATATTAACTCAAACTATTATTTTAATAATTATATATTTTATCCCGATAATATGCAAAATTTATAACAATTATATAATTGAATGGATCACATCTTTGTGCATTAATAAGGTTAAAATTAATAATGAACAATATTTAACCCTCCATAATTCATGTTATTGTAATATTTAATTTGAGTTGTTTCCTATTACCACTAGATTTTAATGGTCATGCATGATTCCTTTTGTTTTTCCCACTCCCATTATTCATTCAAGGCTTATATTGGATTTTGTGTCATGTTGTCACTACTAGACAAGATAAATTACACCCTCTTAATGTCATTTTCATTATTATTTAATTTTACATTTAGTATGAAAAAAGTACTCTAGATATTAATAAAGGAAATGAATATATGGAATTTCTAAATAGATTTTATGACATGGTTGAAAGATAATTAACCTAATATCTTGACATGAACTCACAAAGGTTTGATATACTACTATATATAACAAGAGATTAATAGGGAAAGTTAGCTAAAGTTAGTAAATCTAAGAAACACTATGATCCATTAAATGAAATCAATCAGCCTTTTAGAGTTACTAATTCCACAATAGGTTTTCATAATACTACTATTCCTACATCTACACCTTTGGCTACGCATGGGATGCCCACCCAAGGTGTGGGGGTAGCACAAGGTTTCTCTTAGATTGTAATTCCTAATCATAAATAATTAACTTATGAACATTATATGATGATTACACATGTTTCATCATCATCCTTTCTTATTTCATGATCCCTCAATTAGACTATTATATCTCTATAGGCTAAGTTGTAGTTAAAATCAAATTGCTTTATAGATCTAGTCATTCAACATATTCTTGTGGTTTGATTCATAATCCTTTAGCCCCCATATTATTTTATCATATCCCTTACATATAGATTTAATATCTCCAAATATTCTATTTTATGATGATAAAGGTGATCTATAACAACACCTAAGATGCTTTCATGTAGCTTATTTAGACTATGCATCCAATGACAGATTATTAACTAAGTCATTTCCATAAAGTCTTAATAACTATGCTTTGAAATTATGTTATGATATCTCATTCCAATTAGTTAAGGAATTAAATAGTTTATAATATTAGTTTCTATCACATTATTTTTTATCAATATAAAATGAGAAATTATCTTAAGCTAAAAATTTCAAAACTTAAGAAAGTATCTAATGAACTAGTCAGTGACTATGTACTTCAATATAAAACCATGTTTTCTAAGATGACTAATTCTATATCTAAAAACTAGTTACAAGATATCTTAAATCAATTTTTTTAATCCTTTACATAATTCCATTATGGTAAATAAATTAAAATAATATGATGAGTTATGCATACAATTAGAAATCAAGAAGTTAAGCTCATAGATTTGAACAAGCTCAAATATGAGCCTAATGGTAAAACTCTTTTAACTTTTAAATAAAACCAAGTTATAAGGTTAAAATAAATGATACTATGAATAAAATATAATATTTAATACAATAAGAAACTAATAATAATATAAATGGTTTAATAGTTAAGTAATAAATGGTTTATGTGGCCTAAGGTGATAAATGACAATCCTAAGCACCCTTATAGTTATACTAGCTTATTCAGTATAAGGAGGAGCATAAACAAGGATAAACACTATATCTAAAATAGTAATATGCAAATCAATGTATAATATACTAATTAAATAAATTAAAGAGTGTAGGGATATAGATACTTACTTTTGGGTGGACTTGATGACACTTATATCTACCCTTGCAGCTCAAGTGGCACTTTTTAAGAGATGTTTTAGGTCAAAAACCTCAAATGGAAAGAAGAAGACTTAGATATCCTTAGTTAGGAATCCAAATACTGGTACACCTTTTTTGCATGACTCTTCCTATTGAGATTCAAAGACCATAAGCAATTCTAGACCTCCAATATAAGTATTTAAACCTATAACTCTTTTTTTAGTACTTAAGAATAAAAATGTAAGTGAAATCAGAGCATATGAGTGTGTTATATAATTTTGAAATGAAATATGAACCATATATATATATATATATATATATATATATATATATATATATATATATATATATATATATATATATATATATATATAATACCCAAAGCTAACCTTGAACTCTAGTCCAATGATATCAACCAAGATATTATAACTGTAAATATGTTGGTTGACATAGTATTATATTATCCAGGTTGATATAATACAAATGACATAAGACCGACTTAGAAATGTATGATCCTCATTGATATAGTACAAGTAAAAAAAGTATGAAATAGAAATATTAAATGGAAAATATGTAGGGAGGTAATATATAGATAGACTTATAGGAGGTAAAACTAATAGTAATGAAGGTATGATAGAATAATATGTAAACATCTCTCATAAATTACCACGAGTCAATCCCACCCCATTCCCGATGCACCCTTTAAGGTGTGTAATCATGGAGATTGATGTGTTGATAAGACCTTATAAGATAAATTATCATTAAAGTGATGAAATTAAAATATTTTAGGTGTATACATATACCCTACTCAAATCCCATCATGTGTTACACTAGTGTAATGCAAGGTGGTGGTTTGGGATGGATGCATAGTAACACAAAAGAGCATAACTAAAAATAAATGTTGAAATACCAAAGATAAATTAAATAAATGAAAATATGTACTATCACTTACCTTAGTAGCTTAAAATATGTACTATCACTTACCTTACTAGCTTAAAATATGATGGTTCCTGTAATATAATTTAAGGAAGGTGTGAAGATACATGCTAGACAAGCATACATAAAAAAAAGTGAAATTTCCATTTTTTGTATGATTTTTCTATTAGTACCTAAAAATTTCTTATTTTTCCAAGATCCTAATACTCCTTTTGGTTTATTAAAAGGACCTATGAAAATAAAATATATGGGTAAAATATCAATTCTAGAGGCAAATAACTAAATACTTCAATATTATAATTTTTTTACTATAAATAGGTTTAAAATATTTCATTTTTCCATTTGCTATTTTTAGAAAATAGAGCTTTAATTATCCATTTTTAGTGAAATGAGAGATGATGACTAGAGGATGATGAGGTATAGATGTAGGACACCACCTATGATAATTAACATGAGCTATATAGGTATGTGATGCATTAATAACTTCATTTTGTCAAGTTTGAATAGATAGGCTAGATTTATGAAATCTAGATGTCAGGGTAAATCCATGTAGTGGAATTTTCCCAAACAAACATAAAATTTAGATAAAATTACAATGGGTGATAGGTAATAAATTGAAAATAAAATTTAGGGTTGGGTTATTTATTAGGTCCAAAAGAATAAATCATTATTGTCAAGAAATTATATTGGCTAGGTTGATATAATTAGGTGGGTAAATACTAGAAATGATCGATATTACCCTAAAAGGTTGATACAAGTATGTAGAATAATTACTAAAAAGACCAATTCCATTTTTTATAGTTGATATTATAGACTAGGATAAAATAAATGGTCAAGATAATACTCACATGGTCAATATTATTATAGAAAAAATGCATGGCTAGTACCATCAAGTATGGTCAATATAGTATGTATGCTTCTAAAAATTATAGGAATAATTTTCATGGCCAATTTAGTATAACTATGAATGATGTATTATAAGAAAGGAAAAACATGAGTGATATGTTGAGTATTTAACTAATACTATAAAACTAAAATAAATGGTAGATATAGTAGAAGTGTGGCTGATATAGTAGGATGAAAAACATGGTCGGTATAATATAAATTATTATTTGTTAATGTTTTAGAGAGATAGTGAAAATAGCTAATACAATAGATATAAATACCACCTTTACTTTTAGTAAAAGAAAATAGTTATATTTTAATGTCATATTTAATTTTTTGATCAAAGATCTAACTAATGTTATTTTTTGATATTTTATAGAGATGGTCTCACTCTAAAATAATGTAGATACAAGATAGTTTCTAGATCTACTTGTTAGGCTAATAGATGTATATAAAGAATCTCTTATCAACTTAGGTTTTGGAGGGATCATGGAGATATGATGGTTCCCATTGAACACAAAGCTAATATTTATGTTCCTCAAGTTTTGGAAGAGAATCACAGACACATTCAGATGGGTGACAGATGGAAACATAGTGGAGGTCACCATTACCCTATAAGATGTGCATGTGATACTTGGTCTTCCCATTTATGGCATGCCTATGATATACAACATTTTAATATATGTGAAAGAGAATCATGAGATACATTGATGGGCTATGAGATCTGATGAGTGCAATCAATGTAAGCTAATTGTAAGACTCTTTTTGATTAAGGTGTCTGGCATTCTATATATCTAGAAGGTGATGACAGGGTTTATGACCATTTAATTGACATGTCATAAGTTTTTTGGGGCCATGGAATTATACATTATTTCCTTTTTTTATAATGCATTGGATTAGGGCACTATGTTTTTTAGGAGTTTTTATTTGAGTGTAGCTCATATAATATTTTCTTGAGATGTTGAGAAAGGTTCAACAAACCATTGGGCTAGTAACTTTGTTTATGTATTTTATTTATAAGTGGTTCCCTATGTACTCATTAGAAAGGTTCACACATAATATTGGGGGATACCTACCTCTAGCAAGGAGGTAGGAGAATGATTGAGTATTAAGGTAGATTCATCTGTAACCAACCCTAGAGACTATTCATAAGGATCAAATCTTATGTAGGTTATAGCAAGGCACTGCATATTAGTGGATTTCATGGCCATCCATAGTATTAACATGAACAAGAGAAAAATCATGAAGAATTATACTTGGTGGTTGGATCTATGTACATGTGATCATGTGCTTGATTAGTTTGCATTAGCACACTCAACAACACCATAGTTATCCTACCCCATTAGGTGAGACACTCACAGGATCCATAGGGGGAATTTAGACAAGACATACTGACCAATGTCTCAATTTTGAGACCTCACGGTGCCCCCATGTGGTGGAAGGTGACATCAATAGTAGTTGTAAGAGAGTGTAGTAGAGTAGGCTAGAATCAATCTTGATATTATGATGGTAGAGGGGGAGCCACCAAAATGAGATAGATGGGTCATCCAAGGATGAGTGTGGCTATCAAAAGGTCAAGTCTTATTGGTTCATCATGAGAATTGGGTATAATCCTAATCCAAGATAATTTATGATAGTGATCCTATCCTTAGAGGTGGGGTAGATAATGATACCATTATTAAAGTGTCCTTAAATAAGTAAAGTGGAAATATGAATTAATTTTTATTGTCACTTTCCTTTTATAGATGTAGAGATATGCATATGTAGGCTAGTGATAGATTTAATTGTACATTTGATATATATGGATATCTAATGTTCAATTTGGTTTAATTTTATAGATGTAGTAGTGGATATGGTATGATGGAGGATTATAGTTGAAATAATTCATCATAATATGTTGGATGACATGCTACTAGAACATGATACAACACATATGGGGGGTCCATTTGTTCCTTTATCCAAACCATATGCTAGCTAGTTTGAATTGGTTAACATGATTACATAAGACATTGATAGCAAGAGTAGGATTCTAATCCACCAATACTTCTAATGGGAGAGGATGGCACAAAGTAGAAGTGGGAAATTTCAACACATATGGATTTGAATATAGAGTTTACTACTCATAGAGAAATTATGCCCTGAGTGCACTAGACAAAGGTAGTGCTAGCAAGAGTGCATGGAGATCTTGATGGATTATGATCTCAAACTTACATGCTAGGAAGGACACTATATGAATATATAGTTGTAGGCTTCTTAAGGAGCATGTCACCTCTCCCACCATGTGGGGATGAATGAAAACCATAAATATATCCATGTATATATTTTTTTGATGTGTGTTTGTGTGTAATTTTTTTACATGGGTTTGTATTTATGGTTTTTCATTTTTAACACATACTGTAACTTTAATATCATGCCATGAGAAAAAAATTATTGTGTGATGTGTGTTTTATTATTTTATAGAAAATTTTGGAAAATGCATGGTTAAAAACAATAAAAAACTAAAGTGTGAAAAATTACATCCCATGTAATTAGATAGAAAAAACAGCAAACAAAATATGTGAATAAATAGATTTAATAAATGAATGTAAAAACATACCAAATGTAAGTAATATGTAAGTGTTAAGGTAAAAAATGAGATATGTAAAACATTATAAGAAAAAATATTTGAATCACATCAATATGCAAGATGAATCAAAATACAAGATGTGAAATCAATTATAAAAAAAGATATCCAATGTAAGAAAACTATGAGAGATAATCAAACACTAATATGAAATAACTATGTATAGTGTCATCCAATGTAAGATAAGTTTAAAATCAAATCAAACAAAGGGTAAAAAAAAGTGACTATAAATGCATCTAATGTAGGATATGTGTAAAAAAATATAAAAAAAATAAAAATAAAAGTTATTGTAAATAAATATATTGTAAGATAAGTGAACATTATAATAAAATAAAGGACGTGTAAAAAGGGAATCAAAAACTCTGATGAGTGACAACTTCAAATCAATGTTTGTGCCAAAGCAATGTATAGGAAAACATGGACATATAGAAACATAACTATGATGACATAGATGGTGTGGAAATTAAAGGTGATAGGAATTCATGTCTGGTTGTAATCCCAAGGTCTGATAGTGCAACTCATAAATTAAAAATATAGGAGACACTATAACCGCATAGTAGGAATCAAATCTAAAGTAAATGGATAGAACATGGGAATGTAAAGAAGATGGATGTGATTAGAAAAAAAAAATACATCAAGGGGATATCATTAAATATATGTTTGAGATATGATAAATATAAGGTGCTACAAGGGTGATGTATATATCCTTAGCATAGAAAAGATAATTTAATCAAATAGTCAAGGCTAAGAACTATCAACATCAAGGACCTAGAGAACACCACATAGTAATCATAATATTAAGATATAATATAAGTATATAAATCATCCCATGAAGGATAAATGCATGAAAAATAAAAGGATCATACCTTCACATAAAGTTTTCTCTACTCCTCAGTATCCCTTACAAAGTCATCAGTCTACTATGAAGATTAGGTACTTGTGTGAGAAAATAAATAACACTAGAATGTAATAGGATGTATAATTAATTATATCATGAAACATAATACCCTAATCTTTGGCCTAACACACCACTATGGAGTTTGAGCTTTTATTATAATAGGATATGTGCCAAAAAGATAAATTATTTTGGTGTGATCTAACTTTTTAAGACATGATTTTCCTTTTAACATGTCCTTTTATTATGGTACAATATTTAACTTTTATATTTTTCTATTTTCATCCTATATATGTATTTGTAAAAACCAAACATCGGTGTTAAATATGAGTAAATATAGATACTAATTTTTTTTGTTATGTAAATAAAAATGACAAGATTGATATACATGTAACATGCATGACTTGTTGACAAATATATGGTGCTGACCTACCATTGTCTCACACTTACATGTTATCTTAATAGTTTGACCCTTAAATTATGTTATTACAAACCTATATGAACCTTATTTTCTATTTAAAATTTTCATACTATCTTTCATAGATGTACCAACATGCTTATATTAATCATCCTTTTCACAAGTCGCTACCTTCAAACTAGATAAATATCACTAGTCAATATTGACTTGTGCCTATCAATAATAACCCTCTCCTAGAAATGTATACTTTTCAAAACAAAATATTTTCTTAGGATCCACCTATTTTCTAAATGTTTCATTAGTGTGATAAATTACCCAATTTAACTCATATATATAAATCAAGACCTCACTTGATAGGGGAAAAGGCACTTATCTGGTTAAAATATATACACTACTACACATTAAGAAATTTTGCTTTGTTCTTCTTGAATTATTAATCAGTCATAAGCTAATTTTGAAGCATACCAAAGCTAGGTCAAAGAAATAAATTTCAAGTATCAAATCTAAATCATTAATTATATTTTTTGTTCTAAAAGAGAATGATTGCACAATCACACTACATAGGTGATCTATGTGTGTGATTATTCCCCTCCTTATAGATATGGCAATGGCCCTATCTATATATAAAGTGGATATGTCTATATAAATTATAGTCTTATCTAATTATCACTCTCCTCTACTCTATATATAGGTGGGACTCCCTATACGACCTCCACTATAAATAATTTATTTCAAGTCCCCAATTTCCCCCCAGATAGATCTATATCACTACATGGCTATATGGCCCGACATGACATCTATATCTAGGCTCTATTCAAGAGAATATATATATATATATATATATATATATATATATATATATATATATATATATATATATATATATCTAGGAGCTAGGAGTTGGGAACTAGGGATCCCCCCTTTCAATCTATAAGTCCCTATTGATATAGGTGGGTTGAGCACTAACAACCAATAACATAATGTGGAGATATATAAATAGTGGAGATTTACCCTGATACTAGTGCTCGTGAGATATATATATATATATATATATATATATATATATATATATATATATATATATATATATATATAAACAGTGGGGATGGATGCCTAACCAAATAAAATTCTCTATATATATCTAAGGGGGGGAATATCCCTATATATATAATATGTAATCAAAAATAAATCATCAATGAGGGTGATTGGGGTCAGCTCAACTCATTACACTTTCCTAGTTTTTACAAGTTTCTAGCCCTCACAAGCACACCTAAGGTTTTAAGGTGAAGGAGGTTTATTTATATAGTTATTCATAGCATAAGGGTTTAAATTTACATAAATAAAGATTTCAAAAATAGACAAGGTGATCATACAATCACAAACCCTTGATTCTACATAGTTCACTATTAACCACTAAGGTCAGTATTGACAGTCAACACTAACCCAAAGCTAGTTAAATTGACCCTACATAGACAAAAACACAATTATAGATCTAAATGAATCACAGTCCTACCTCAATTTTCTTCCATTGTCAAACATAGTCATAGCCATGCAGTCATTTAAAAAATCTAAGTATCCATCCTTTCATTGTGTTATTATATTTAGCACATGCCACTTTTTAAATCATTTCAATCAGTTCCAATATTTTACATTTAGATGTATGCTTGAATTTCATATTTAGTAATATTAATTCACATACAAGTTTATATCCCATTAGGGTTTTTTAAACCAAATTAAGGTAAAAAAATATTGGTGAAAATGTACATTTATCAAACTATGTCAAACCCTAAGTTTCCCTTAGGGTTTCATCCTCCTAAGGTTTCAAATTTCAGCCTTAAGGTTTTATTTTCAAGCCTAATTTCTTATTATTCCCTAATAATACAAATTATGCATGTCTATAATTAATGAACATTATCTTTTCTATTAATATAATTCATGAAGGTAATATTTTCATATTGTTCCACTTGGATTTTTTACATTTTTATCAATCATATAATCAAATGGATTAATCTAATAACATTAATAAGGCCAACATCAACAATCAATAGTCCATTAACTTATTATAATCATATTTTTGTAACAACCAATCCAAGTTTCATTTTATTAGCATTAGATGCCAAAGGGCATGCATGAATCATTTTATTCCCCCTTACCCTAGACCTCAATGTTATACTAACTACTATCTCACTCCCATTATTTACCCATGTTTTATTTTAAATTCCATGGTCCATATTGTCAACACTAGGTTAAGAAAGGTACCCCATCATGCATGGTAAAATGAATGTATTCAACATGTTCCTCCTCAACTCCTCCACCTCCCATGAAGTAATCCAATCATCCCAAATGTTATGACATCATAGACTAACTAAATAAGACCCATGCTAAAATTTATATCTTGGAATAACTCAAGAAATCAATAGTTTACAAAGACATATTATATGAGGCATTGCAAGAAATAAATCTACCTAGTGATACACAACCTAAATCATTTTCCTCTATAATGAAAACAATCAAGAATATCAAAAACATTATCACCTTTAACAAAAAATACTTATCTATGAAACATAGAAAAGGGAAAATTAAGTCATTATTCACTCAAGTTCAAGTGAAAAATAAAATGGTATAATGTGTGTTGGTAGTGTTTCTATCGCTAATTCACTTTCTACATTCAAAAGATGAATAAAGAAACTAAAGAAATGGACAAGGCTAGAAGTACCTGGATATAGACTGCGCACCATAATCCAGACGCTTGTGAGCACCCCTCTTTGGCTGTGGAGGAATGACACCTGCAAAGAAAAGGAACTTGGACAAGAAAATGTTAGATGGATAGGCGGTGGGTTGCCAAGCAAAAGCTTGTTCCCAGAAGTATGAGAACTTCCTTAAGGGAGGTCAACCCACTATTTTAATAAAAGATAAATGAATGATAAAAGATCAAGGAAATACAGAATGCCAGAATATAGAAGTGATAAATAAATTAGAAAGGAAAGAAAAGACAAAATGATTACCTGAAGGAGTTGTTGGGCTGATGACAGTCGCTGAGGTTGGAAATGTCACCGACGTCGGTTATCTGATCTACCGACGTCGGCTATCCTACCGATGTCAGTTGGATAAGTGACCGGCGTCGGTCGGGGTTGTGGCCTGTGGTCGGGTCTGGTTTGGTTTCTGGACTGTGGACGGGTCTGGTTTGGTGTTGGTCTGTGGACAGGTCTGAGACAGAGTTTATGGACGTGCTTGAATGGTTTGGAGAATGGTCTAGTTCTGATTAGGTGCCCTGTATAGGGTCTTTGTTGGCAGGGGAATGAGGAAGTTATCTGGGACTAGATTAAAAGGGGGATAGGAAAGAGGAAGATGGATAGGGGACAGGTTCTGAGAAGGCTTTTCAGCCTCTCAGGGGAAGGACACAGCAAGTAGAAGACAATAGATAGGATAGATAACTGAGACTAAATGAAAGAATGAAATAAAATACTTTGCTTACCTTTTAGCTTGCTGAATGAAGAGTGGGAGAGCTGTTGTTGGAGCCACGGAAGACTTGTTGCAAGAATAAATCTCTGATCAAGAGTCTTTGCACCTGTTGCTGCTATTGCACGAGGTCCAGAGAGAAGAGAGTCGAATGCCAAAGTGCCAAGAGGATTCTGTTTGTGAGCTCAAGGGTCCAGGGGCTGCAATGGATGCAGAAAGGGGTAATGAAGGCTGCCGACACCAGCAGTTTCACCGACGTCAGCCGAAGGGTCGCCGACGTCGGCGGTGGCAGAATGGGGACAGAGACTAAAAATAGCCTCTGCGCATTCTTGCACGCCGCCGGGCGAGGGGTTGTGGGAAGAACGGTCACGAGGATGCTGAAATGGGCGTGGGGGGGGAAGATAATGAGGAGATTTGACATAATAAATGCTAGGGGGAAGGTGGAGGGATTCAAGGGAGGATCCAAGGTGGCAAGGGTGGGGTGGAAAGGGGGCCACTTTAAAATATTTAAGTTATTTTAATCATATGAAGGCCAAGGGTTAGGATATGGGTTTAAGGCGAACAAGGGGGAGGACCAAGGTGCAGACACGTTTGCGGTGTCTACAGGTAGATAGTGGTTTTGGATTAGATATTTGTAGCACTCCCATCTTACAAAAATTAGGGATCAAACTAGATACTATTCAAAAGTCATATCAAATCATATTTTTTTTTAATAATTTTATGCATCAAATACTTGGGACCATATCATTTGATATAAAATTAGGACCTAAAATGGTTTCTAATACCTTACATGTTATGCCTAATCAATTATATTAATACTTAATTTTGGGGTGACCATGGATACATGTTATGTAAATAATACCATTAACATTACACAAATGTATCAAATTCATGCATGAAGGCTACTATTAGACACAACCAATAAATGATGACCCTTTCAGATATTGTAAGATGATCCAATCTACTAATGAGAACCAATAAATTTCATAGTTGGAATATCATTCTGTCACTCCTCCATTACAACCCATTTCAATGGCTAAAATGTATATATGAGTTTGGTCAATCAAGTACTTAAAATGATAATGAATGAAACATAACATATAAAGTAATTATACAACATGAATGAAAAACTAATATACAGTAGCCAAAACCTATTCATGATCTTCCTTTAGTGGCAAGTTTTTAAATTCAAGATGACATGGTCATATATTGTTATAAAAGTGATGGTGATGATACCAACATGGAAAATATGATAGATGATAAATTATGCAAGTTAAAATTCAATCCTTCATATGATTATTTATCCCATAATCTATTCAAACCTATCAGAGTAGTAGAATATTGGGATCATTCTAATATAATGAAAAATAATAAATCATAAATTCCAATTTAGGCATAATCTTCTAGGGTAAAAGGTAATGAAACAATGATAGATCATCAATACATTCAAAATGCAAATAATAGTTGCAATATTATCTCAAATGAGACACAAGTGACACTAAATTCAAACATGACTTAGTAAAATAAGTAATCATGAATTCCAATATATAACATGGAGATGTCAGATGAAAAATATCCAATACCCTTTCAAGTAACAAGTCTTCAAGATAAAATGAGAGCAATATTGAAAATATTACTTGATCATAATCTCATCACATTGCCATCTACTAGACATAAGTTGTGAGACATCTCTCACATGAAGAAGCCAAATCATATTGTGATTATCATAGAATTATAGGACATGACACAAATCATTGTGATGCATTACAAAAGAAGATTAAAATATACAAGAATGAAGGAATCATAAAAGAGGTATATGATGAATAGGAACACTCACCACAAAGTTATAACATAACTCAAAATACAAATATAACACACAAAGGTTACACGCATCCACAATGATATATTGTGACTATCACACACATATAAAATATTTTCATTAAGAAAATATTCATATTAATGAATACCAAATCCCAAATGTATGTAGTGTCATAATATTTCTACAAGAGGCTCAACATTAAATACCTATTCAATATTCGTTGTAATACATTCCTTGGATATATTTCCACACCTATTATTTTATTTCCTATTGGCATGAAATTTTTTTAAGAGGACAAGTGGAGGTTTCTCATCAGCATTCATAGGACAAAGTTCCTCTCCTATTAGATAGTAGAGATACCTTTATTAAAACTAAAAAGGATATGGTAAGGGAAATATTTATAGAAAAAATGTGTTTCATTAGCGTATTAATTTTAACTATAAAGTAATAAAAGGTTATATAAAGGAAAGTATGAAAGAGAGATACAAGGGAAATAAATATGCTTAGAAAAGTGGAAGATAACATGTTAAATAAGCCAAACTCAAAGACTTACTAAAAAATGTTGAAGTAGTGAATAATCTCCCTAGAAGGCATCCTTTATCATTCAATAGATACAAAATAAATGTGTCCATAAAAACACACAACATAAACCAAAATAACTAATAATTTTATATTTCCTTGTAAAAAGTGAAAAATTACTTTGACACCACTGAGGTTTTACCAAAATGAAAATAATAGATGTAGGTTAAAAAATAAACACTATAATGAAACTTCTAATTTTTTACTAGTTTATAACAACTACAATAAAATTTTGAAATAAAAGATCAAATTACATGTATATAACATATACATACATAATCCATGAAAAAAATCTTGAACACAGTTTGTAAAATCTCATTATATTAATATTTTTTGGGTTGATAATACAATCTCCTCTTTCAAAAATGTATACTTAAAAGTCTAACTATCAAGAACCTTTACAAATTAGCCCTAAACTCATATTTAGATGTTGAAATGGGTGGTTATGATGTGTAACCACATTATTTTCCTTTTTATGGGCATGTAAAAACATAGTAGCTAAATTTCACAACTTGAAACTTACAAAAACACGCTAACCAATTTTCACAACTTGCAAAAATGTGTTGGTGTTTTTGCATGACCTATAAAATTAAAATGACAAATTTTCACAAATTGTAAAAGTCTGTTGTAAAATTTTCATAAATCAAAATTAAAAAAAAGGACTTATTACATTTTTACAACTTTACAATGTGTGAATTAATTAATGTAAGGTGTAATGACAATTACAAGAATGATTCAAAAAATTAAAACTATGATAAAAATCAAAATTTGATGTAGAATCATTCTTTATCATCTTTTTTGATGATGATCTAGACCTCTTATTTCTTATGCTATGACTTTTTATTTTGATATTCATCTAACCTTTACATGATTTTCAATACTTTATCTTCATCTAGGCCATCTGAATATGTATAAGCTATTTATGCATCATAATATAGGTCCATCATCTTATATGTTGTTCCTTACAAAAATTTTGAGCATTGCATTAAGTTTCTCAAAATTATTATGATACCTAATTAAAATTTAAATTGAATAATAATTGAATGTAGACTTTGTAGTTATGATCTCCTCAATATTATTCTTAAATTGGTCAACAATGGCTTCCTTAGGTATCAGTTTCCCTTTATTATCAACAAGTTTACATTTTAATTTTCCTACTCTTCCCAGTATCTCAAGGAGAACATCCCCTCCCATTGCATTATAGTCCTAAAATTTATTGATACTTACTTTGATAATGTGGACTTTGAATGTAACTAATCCTTTAAATTTAGTAAGGTACACAATTTCCTCTTTTTTAATAACCTTTTCTTGAATGAGGTCATTTTTATAGGTAAAAGATAAATCTTCCAACTTAGGAATCAATTCATTCCATTTCTACACATCTTCATATTTGATTTTATTTTTATTTTCTTGATAATATTTTGATTGGATTTTAAAACATATAGCCATCATTGAAAGAAGATTAGTGATACCTTATTGTAAAATTTTATTGGTCCACTCTTTTGTTACTTTACCCATATGACCAATATCCTTCACAACATTAAGTGTCTCTATATCATAAATTTGATTAACAACATAATGGGAGATTGAATAAGCCTTACTAATTTTTGAACCACATATGTTAGTTGTTCAAATTTTTATCTGAGTACTTATTGGTTACTTTATTTTGATCCATTTTCTCTAATAGTGTGCCAATTGAAGATTGTGCATTCTTCTTCATATATTCTCTTGTAGATTTTCATAGGTGAAATTTGTGACTTGATAATTGAAATCTCAAACTTCATCTTTATTTTTGTAAATGGGAGGAACTATTATTTCAGCATATTTATCTCCTTTATGATCAGTAATTATTCATAAGACTATTTTGGGTTTCTTTTCTACACAAGGATGACAATTGTCAGGATGTTGAAGTCAATTTATTGTGGTTACTCAATCTTATTTCTTTTCTTCACAACTTCATTTAACCAACTAGGAACTTCTACATTAGGAAACTGCTTTACAAGGGTAGTATCACATTCCTTTTGAGTTTCATAAGAATGGGGAGGATTTGGCAAAAATTGAGATTTTTTAGAGACAATTTCAATTTATTCTTTACCTAATGTATCGATTGGAGTCTCAGGAGAAGGTTTAGTCAGTAATTCAACATTTTGCATAAAAGATAATGGTACAAGTATTAGGTTGAGAAGGAACAAAAGAACAAAATAATAAGGATAAATCAGAGGCTAAAAACTATTGTGTAGTATTAGTTACTAAGGCTTTAGGTTGGGAAAATTTATCAAGAGGAGATTCTTTTGAAATAGAAATACTTGGAGTACTTGTAATCCTTTCATCCAATCTTCTTATTTTTATCTTAAGTGGTTTCGTCACTGGAACAATTTTTGTGAAATATTCAACTTCTATTTATGATTTTATCTCTTCTAAGTCATTGTTGTTTATTGTCACAGAGTATGTTCCTATATCTTTTTGATGTTGTAGATGTGAATTTCCTAATTTGGTCTTTTTCATCGAAGGAATAAATCTTACTTTATCAACATTGATGCCTTTGCTTTTCAACCATTTTAGAGGAGGAAATATAATATATTAAGAGTAAAATATTATCATACTACATTATTAAATGTATTTTATGAGTGGGTAATAAAATATGAGGCTTGAAATTAATTCATGGGGCAACAAAAACTTATAGTTATTCACCTCAAGTCAATGGTGATAGAAGAGCCTTATTAACAATAGGGTTGAATTTTGTTGAAACTATAAACCCTCATCAAATTATAGGACATATACACATCATTAATATTATAGACTACTTCACCAAATGGGTAGAATCCATCCTAGTCAAGCAAAAAAATTCAAAATCTACTTGTAACTTCATCAAGGAGAATATCTTGGTAAGATATGGTCTTCTATAGAAGATCATGATAAATAATGCCACAATTTTTCTTCTTCAAAGCTGATTGGAATCTACTATGGTTATGACATATCATTGTATCACTATTTCATAGGCTGAGATACATTATAATTATTATTTATAAGAGGAGTATTTTTTAGATAATCAGTAGAAGTATTCAAGGAAGACTCACCTATTCTAGTTATTGTTTATTTTCCTTTCATCTGAATATGAGGGTGTTCCTCATCAATGAATAACTTTTATAGAATATTATTGCCTATCATTTTATTAATTATTCTAATTTTAAGCTCTTGTGAAGATCATGAATGAATAAATATTCATGTCTTCAAAATTGTCTTCATAATCATCTTCATCTGAATTATGTTCCAAGAATGCATTTTTGGAGTCACCACAAAGTTCTTCAATTTCACATTCTTGAGGATCTAGATTTTTTTATTCATTTTATTCTTCAATATATTCATATCTAAATATTTATACCATTTCCAAAACTATTGGATTTATATTCTGTTGATAAAGAGATTCCAATGCAAGATTTTTTTGAGGATCTTGTAATTGAGGATGATTGCTTTGAAAATGCACATAGTTTCTTCTTAGAATGTCATGATGAGGAGCTACGATGGTTTTCTAAGATAGTGGATTATTAAAGGCTATTATATAATTATCCATCTTTTATAAAAGTTATTATATTGAATGTTGACCTAAATTCTATATTTTACCTTTAAATGATTTCCTCTTTAGTTTTTTAGCCATTATCATATCTATCTTTGACATCAATAGCTAATGTTTGAGCTATAGTTAAATCAACTACTCTGACTATTTTCAATTGCTAACTTAATTTTTAAAATTTATAATTGATAAATAACTTATTATTATTGTCTATTATTTTGGTATTTATTTTTATTCTATTCAATGTCTTGTTGAATTTAGATAAAAAATCTCTCATAGGTTCATGTGTTTATTTCTTCATCTAGGTGAGTTCAGCCAATAATGCGTGTGCATTTCTTGTTGGTTTAAATCTATTTTCATGTTGGGTTTTCATGTTATTCTAGTTGGTTATTTCCCCTAGAGGAAGATGATATAACTAATTTTTTGTTTTATTTTAGAGAGTTTCAATAAATAATCGCATTGTGACATTCTCATATGCAACACCTAAAATTCCACATGCTATAGATAAATTAGTAATATGTTCATCTAGATGTTGTTTACCATAACCTAAAATTTTGGGAAAATTATTTTGAGACCCTTTTAGAAGTTCATGCAATTGTCCCAAATCCAACATACCAATTATATTACCCCACAATAGAGCCATGGCTGAAAAGACTATTTGTAGTGGTACAACAACACCTAGTAAGACAAGAACTTGACTAACAATTGTTCCTCCTTGGAAGGGATTACCTTTCTTAGGGGTTGTAGGAATAATAACTACTTTTCTGATTTGGTATTTTTGTTTAGGATTCAATTTAAAATTAGAAACCTCTTATAGCTGATAAGAAGGATTAGTTTCACCTTTTAATTTACTATCCCTAATGAATCATCTTTATGCCAATTTTTACTATTGATGAGGAACTAGTGAAAATTGAATAATTCTTTGAGATAGTCTTCTTTGTTGAAATATATGTGTAGTTAGTGCTTTATATCTTTGTGCTAAAATAATAGGATCTTCTTCATCTTTCAATAGCTATATGAAAATGTGTTAAACTAATTCTATTTTTCCATGCAAATGTTCTCAAATTTGATGAAATATCTTCTTGTGTCTAACTTAATCAATCAAGATTATATTAAATAATTGGTGCTTGGACTTCTTGAACAGTCATTAGATTAAATTCTTAGTATTGAAATTATTTGAGCAGCTATATAAATCATTCTTTGTGTTTTTCTTCTTACTTGCCTTCTTGAAATAAATTCAACATTTATTTGGGCAATGGCAGCATGATATTCCTATGTGTTTGTAACCACAGTGACAATATTGAATAGAACGTAACTCATTTTCTAATCCCATGATAGTTTTCAAAGAATTGAAGCAATGTCTTATTTTATAGTTTATATCCAATTTAAACCAAGTTAATTATTAAGATTTTGAATGGTATAAATAGTCATGAACAAAATCTGATTAATTTGAGTTATTAGTCACATTATGTGGGATTTTCTTCATGCAATAGATCTTTCTACTCTCTCAGCATGATATAATTCTTGATTATAAATTCTTAGAATAATTTAAAATTGAGTCACTTAAATTTTGTTTGAGTCTTGTGCTAATTATATTATATGTGAAATGATGTCTAATTGTGTATACTATTCTAAATCTAACTCAGGTTGATAGAGTGGTCCTTGAGTTAATGACAACGTCATTTGGATTAATATCTCAAAATATAGGTTTCACGAGTGTTGAAGAAACATGCCCCGTGATGGGTGCCAAAAAAATTTAGTGTGAAATTTTTTTGAGAGGACAAATGGATGTTTCTGATCAACAAGCATGGGACAAAGACCCTTTTATACTAGCAGGCAGAGCCACCTTTATTAAAAACCAAAAAAGATGTGGTAATGAAAAATATTTACACCAAAAATGTGTTTCATAAGAGTATTACTTTTAACCACAAAGTATGAAAAGTTTGTAGAAATAAAATTAGAAAGAAGAGAAACAATCTAAAGAAATATTCTTATAAAAGTGGAAGATAACAATTTTAATAATACAAACTCAAAGACTTAATAAAAATGTCAAAGCAGTGATTAATTTCTATAGAAGGAAAACTCTATCATTTAATGGATATGAAAGACATATTTGTGTCCATAAGAACACACAACATACACTAAAATAATTGTATATGACTGATAATAGAATATAATAATCACTTTGTATTATCTTATAAAAATTGAAAAGTTAATTTTTAACTCCACCAAGGTTTCATAAAAATGAAAATAATAGATATAAGTTCAAAAAAAACACTAAAATGAAACTTCCAACTCTTGACTAGTTTATAACAATTGTAATAACATTTTGAAATAAAAGATGAAAATACACATAGACAACATATACATACATAATCTATGAAGAAATATTGAACACAAAGTTTGTAAAATCTCTTTGTTGGGTTGCTAAAATAATCTCCTCTTTCAAAACTGTATACTAAAAAGTCTAATTGTTAAAAACCTTTACAATTTATCCATCAACTCATTTTTATATGTTTAAATGGGTGGTTATAGAGCATAACCACCTTTTCTTCATTTTTAGTTGCATGTAAAAAAACATTATCTAATTTTCATAACTTAAAACTTCTAAAAACACATTAAGTAATTTGCACAACTTGCAAAAATGTGTTTGTGTTGTTGTATGACCTGCAAAAGTACAATGAAAAATTTTCACAACTTGTAAAAGTGTGTTGGTAAGTTTACATGACTCAAAATTTTAAAAAAGGACTTATTACATTTTCATAATTTTACAATGTGCAAATTAACTAATACAAAAAGGTGTAATGAAAATTATAAGAATGATTCAAAAAAAGACAAATATATGAGAAAATCAAAATTTGATGTAGAATCATTCTTTATCATTTTCATTGATGACAATGTGGACATATTATTTCTTATTATATGACTTCTTATTCTAATATTTATTTAAGTATTTCATGATTTATATCACTCTATCTTCATCTGAACCATCTAAATTAAGTTCTTTTGCATCACAATATAGGTCTTTTTAAATTTTTTAGATACAATTAAATTTTTTTCTTTCCCTAATCTATAAATTAGAGTCTTAAGATAAGTTTGAATTACTAATTCATAATTTTTCACAAAATATAGTGGTACAAAAGTATCAGGTTGAGAAGGAATAGAAAAATCAAATAATAGGGATGAATTAGAGGCCATAAAATACTATGTACTATAATTTACCAGGGCTTGAGGTTGGGTAAAATTATCAATAAGAGTTTCTTCTGAATTAGAAAAAATTGGAGTACCTAGAATCCTTTCATCCAATCATCTTATTTTCAATTTAAGTGTTTTATTTAGTGGAATAGTTTATGTTACAACTTTAACTTCTATTTTTGCATCTATCTCTTCTAAGTCCTTACTAGTTCATAATATGAAGGATGTTCTTATCTCTTTTTGATGTTGTACACGAATAATTCTTAATTTAGTCTCTTTCATCAAAGGAGGAAATCTTACGTTATCAACATTTATGCCTTTGATTTTAAACCATTTTAGATTTTTATTTAACACACCTTGAGTTATGTCCATGAGTCAAGCAGATTGTTTCTTATTCCAGTATAATCTTGGAAGAGGTTTTGATTCAATTCCATCTTTCTCATAGATGGTATCTAATACATATTCATCATTTGATATATTTTTTTATTGATCTCCAATATGTCAAATACAATTACTTATTCTAGAGTGAATCGTGAGTAATCATGAATTCTCACATCTCTCTCATCATCATAGTCCATCTAAAAGTCTTCAAAATGATGTACATGTTGATATGAAGAATATTCTAAACTAAGCCTCTAGCATCGAATCAAGGTTGGATTTAAAATTAATGAATAGTGACTCAAGTCATTTTTATTCAGTCATTTTTTTAGCCAATAAAGCACAAGTGTGCTGACCAATAGAAATAGGAAACTTAATTCTAGGGATGTGCTTACTAGTTAGGAGTTTTTGTGGTTTAATAAACTACCTCACTAGTTCCATCAAGACCCAAATGTCATCCATATACCTTAGGAACATATATGGATCAATTTCACAACCACAAATTCTCAAGTAGGTGAAAGTTAGGAATTGTATGAACCATGTTCCCCATCTAGAAATCTATGTAGAGGCCTGAATTGATAACCTCAAATTTTATGGTTCTACTTTGAACATCTAAATCACATGTTATAATAATGCATCATTTAACCTATGGAAATGTCATGCAATTTATTTCAAAGGAGTTGAGAATAGAAACCATAGGTTTTGACAATATGCATATCACCCACTATATTCAAACTAGTATAGAATCTTTTTCTGGTGAAAACATAAACAAGATAAGAAGTCATATATAATTTGGAAGTTATATTGACATATACATATTTTTTTTGAATTGAATCATTGATCAACTATCCCCAATTTATATACTAATTTTTTTGGTAGAAGATCTATATGCACATGCATATCTATGTTTGGAAATTATTTACAAATGGGCTTCCCACTTATATATATAAGAGTGTGATCATGTCATTTAAATCATTCATTAATTCAAAACTACAAATATTATTAAGAAACCTTATTTATGAATGTCTATATTTTATCAACCATTCTTTGTTGACCCACTTTGAACATGAGCTCGTATTATAATCCCAAAATTGTTGAGTAGATGCGAGAGTTAAATTTACAAATGCTTCCTTATCAAGTAGCTATAGTAGATGATCAATATGATTTGTACCTAAGCATAATATTAACTCTCCTTTTATATTATTGACTTCTTTCTCTTAAGTATCATAGTGTTGGACCATTATCAACACTAGTTATAGACATTGTACTGAGATAAGAAATGTAACTACTTGATCCAATCCAATATCATGGATGTTTTGCCCATAATCTATCTTATGGACACCATTGATTATATTCTATAATTCTTCCATATCAATGTGGCCTAGGTTAGTATCTATTATATCTTCAACATTTGACTCTAGGTGTGAAGGTAGAACCACCCCCTGAAATTGATACTACATTTCATTGTCCTCTTCTAATTAGAGACTCTTCTTGGTAGGGTTCTTTGAAGTGAATTTATTGGGAGTCTCATTGATTAGGGTGTCAAATATTTACATCTAAAAAATATAACTTACCTAAGAGAGAAACCAAAACTTTAAATAACCTTATAGAAAAAGATGAAAATTTGAATATGCTTTAATAAGGGTCATATTTGAGGGTGTGCACATATAGATGGTAGATTATGTGGGTCTATTTAGTATTGGATTAGAATCTAATGGCATATTCAGTAGAGTATTAGAGTTTGAGATGTTTAAAAGCAAATGTTAGAGTTTAACATAGTGTTCAATAAGGTGCTAGATTCTAATGAGTGTTTAATCAAGAGTTAGAGTCCAAGATGTGCACAAGCAACCTACAGGGTCTGATGAGAGTTAGGAAATATTTAGAATCTGACAATATTTGGAATAATTATGAATCCTAATAATACACACAATGAAGACTTGAATATTTTTAGAGATCTTTGGAAATGATTTCAAAGGATAAACTCAATTGAACAAATAAATTTTAGAGAAAACCTTAAGAAAACCAATGTCAGAGTTAAACAACTAAAAACCCTAGCCTTTTTTATTTTGAAAAAAATTGAAGTAATGAAATAATGCACTGCAAGTGACCATGAAATTCCAAAATCACAAATGAGAGTGATGATTGATGGGAAGAGTGAGAGGCATAGAGAAAGTGATAAGAAAAATGTAAAGTATGGAAGACTATATTATCAGGTGTGAGGAATTCACATGTACAATGGTTAAGAGTGATGTAATGGTAGATATTTTAATGTGTATGATCAAGCATTAGGATTTGAAGATTGTTAGATCAAGGATTGTGTCTTGGGAGGTGTTTTAACACATGTCAGTATTCATAAATTATTTTAGCACATGCCAAAATCTATAAACATGTTTGTTAGTTGATTAGGATCTGATAGGAATTTAAGAAGCTATTAATTTCTATAGTGTGTTTGGAAATGTATCAAATTTTTATATCTTTCTAAATACCTATCAAATATCCAATATATGTTCAACAAGTACTTAAAGTTTGACAAAGTAAGGACTTAGTCAAAATTTGGATTTTCTCAAATTTTTATTTTTAAACTTTTGACCAAGTGTTGACTTTTGATGATGAATATCTTGGGTGGGATAATTTGAATTTAAAAATAGTGAATTTGAATAAATTTTATAAAATTGACCATTTATGGTCAAAAGACTCAACATTTTTAGCTTTTTGACTTTTTTTCAAAAATTGGGATAATAGTTGGCTCTAACTAGGGACTTTGAACTGCAAAGGACAAGATTAGAACTATAGACTCTGGTTTCATAAATCAGTGTATTTATATTAGGTTATGGAGTCATAATTTTTTTAAATAGACAAACTTAGGATAAATCATAATAATTATATAATTTATTTAATCATTGTTGTCTTCATTATTTTAAATTCTTGAGAATTTTAATGTAACTCACATTTGCATGTCCTGATCTAACCAACTAGTAGTATTTCACCTATCTTAATAATATGATAAATGAACATGCATTACCTATATATATATTCTATTTTGAAAATTAGCATATTCTATTGTGAGTAACTAATAGCCAATTTACCTATCTCAATCATCTGAGAAATGAATAGGTACTACCAAGACAAATCCTTGGTTCATGATAATTTTATATGTTTATCACATATTCATTTGAATAGATCCATGAAAACCTACCTATTATATAAATTTAATAAGCTTTACATTTTTAAACTAGTATAATATTAAATATGTGTAGTTCATCTAAGCTCAAAATACATGTTCAAGGAAATATAGATTATAATGTTAAGCCATTAAACAATGATTGTGTAATTTCCCATAAAGGAAACCTCTTATCCACTCTAAATCAATGACTATTTTGAACTCTTTATACAAGTCATCTGATTGTTTCTTAGAGTTTCCAAGAAGAGAACAAACCTATAAGGATATTTAGGAAAAGGGACCAATACATTGAGAGGAGAAAATAATAGATAAGTTTCATTATTTAAAAATAACACAAACACACACACACACACACACACACACACACACACACACACACACACACACACACACACACACACACACACACACACACACACACACACACACAAACCAAAACCAAGATATGAAAATGAGACAAGCCATAAATTGATATGTGTATATTTACATGGAAGGGACTACACTCTTTTCACTTGAAGTAATGCTTGAGATATTTCCCACTATAAGGTAATGGTAGATGTGTGATATCATGATAGGCCAAGTATAAAGTGTTGTCTCCACAAAAGTGCTAGATTTTGAAGGGACCCATCCATAAAGAGTCAAACTTTCCATGATTTCTTTTTCGTTCTCTATGCTTATCCCATAGACTAACACTATCTCTCACCTAAAAATATTTTCACTTTGATTATTTGTCAAAAAGGACTTTGAAATGAGTCTTGTGTTTGTAAATTCTATCAACAAATCTAGATCTATCTTCTTCAATATTATTAAGGTAGACAATTCTTTTATCTAAGGGACTTTCAAACTTTTGATTTTCAATAGCCCTAGCCAATAGAAGTGTAGGTAATATGAGTGTTATTGTAATTTTTGAATCTATACCATAGAGAAACTATAATGGATACATACCAATAGATTTATTAGGTGTTATGTTATCTACCCAAAATGCATCATACAACTTCTTAGACCAATTACTTTGATTTTCATCAACCAACTTATGAATGATGGTGACTAGGTTCTTATTGCTTGACTTGAGTTGACCATTTCCCTATGGGTAATATTTTGAAGAGTGAGAAAATGAGATGCCATATCCATAGAATAATCTAATAAACTTTAAAGAATAAAAAATTAAGGAATTATATATTTTTATCTTTAGTGGAGCACCATATCTTACCAATATATTATACTTGATGAAGTCACAAACAATTTTTGAAGTTGTTTGCTTGACTGGGTTGGCTTCTACCCATTTGGTGAAGTATTATATAGTAATAATAACATGTATATGTTCCACAAAATCCAACCCCAATTGTTTAAAATTATCTTATATGACCATTTTCTTGAGGGAAAATGCTACAAGTTTTGGTCACTCGATAAACTATTGACAGGTCTCATATTTCCTTACCCACTCATAAGATTCATTGAAAAATCTAGGATAATAATAGTGAGCTCTTAAGATCTTGTATGTTGTCATTACATAATTTTTTTTCCATAATCTTAATCATTAAAGGCATGTAAGAGTTTCTTCTATTGTTGACTATCAACACACCTTAAGAAAAATCCATCAATGCTCTTTTCAAACAATGTACCATCCCAAATCACATATTTTAGAGCTTTCAACTTGATTGTCCTATGTTGTTTGGTATCCAAATGAGATGGGTATTATACATATGTCAATATTAAATTAATATATACAAACCATTTATTATCAGAATCTACATAAAAGGATAAAGGGAAACTCTTCTTTGTTTTAATCAATATAATTTGTTAAAGGGATTATCAGAGAATATTTTCATTATGCTATGAGATAGCATAATCCTTTTCCTTGAACCAATTTTGTGGGCTTGATTTTAAGATAATATTATTTTACCTTGATTATGCAATTACCTATCTTATATCCTATCTCTTGTTAGTTCAAAATAGACTTGATTATTGTACTTGGCACCATTACAATGGAATGTGAATGTAGAATACAATACCTAAACTATTTGAAAACTTTAATGAATGCATATACATGTTTATCTTTTAGAGAATATCTAAATTCATAATATTTCAATACAAATCATGAAAGTGATGGTATATTAATATATTCATAATTTTTCTAAATTAGTATGACTAAGGGAGTATGTTTTGAGGTATACAAATAAATAATGAACTGCTTTTTGAAGTCTAGATAGACCAAAAGTGGCACATGATTAATAGTATATTCCAAATTTTTAAATGCCTATTTTACTTCATTATTCCATTTCAATAATGTTTTTCCCTTCATCATATCATTAATGTGCTTGGTAAGTTCTACAAAATTAGGAAAAAGTCTTTTTAAGAAATTCACATTTTTGAAGAATGAATGCACACCTAGTTTACTATTTAGAAAAGATAAATTTCAAATTTATTCACTCTTTCTAGATCAATCTTGATCCATTATTTGGAAATTATTTTCCCAAGAATTTTTCCGTCAATTACCCCAAAAATAAACTTTCTAGGGTTGAGAGAGATATTGTGTAGTTGACATTTTTCAAACACTTTCTCAAGGTGTTCATAATGATATTCTCTCTTTTTAAAAAATACTATTAGATCATCTAGATATACCACAAATATCCTATTCTTCATATATTTAAATACAAGATCCATGGCCCTCTATAATTTATCCCTTACATTGATCAAGCCAAATGGCATTCATAGATATGCAAAACTTCCCCACGGAGTTGTGATTTTTTTTTGTGTGTTGATCTTCTTTATGAACCTCGATCTTATTGTAACTTGAGAAACAATCTAGCATTAAGAGAATTTATAAATATGTAACTACCTAAATAAATTAATACATGATGGGTAATGAATAATTATCTTTTATATAAGTTTAATTTAGATTCTTGAAGTCTACACAAATTATAATTTCTCCATTCTTTTGGTGAACTAGGATAATATTAAAAATCCAAGTTGAATGGTGAATAGGAAAAATGCTCCATGCATTCAATAGTTTCTGAATTCCTACAAAAAATATTCTTGCAATTTTTGGATTATATTGTCTTTACTTTTGTTTGAATGGTTTGACATTAGGCTTGAGTGGAACCATGTGTTGCATATATTTTAGATGAAAATACTTGAGATATTCATATTAATATGCAAGAATGTCAATGTGTTTTTTAAGCAAACTAATGAATTTTCTCTTTTCTTATGGTGAAAAACATTTTCCAATGTTAACTAACCTAGGTTATTCTTTAGAGCTCATATTTACTTTCTCATAGTCTACTGAATTGAAAGAATCTTTTTACATCTTTATTTTGATGAACCTTTCATGTTTGTTTCCTTCCAATTAGACCAAACTTTTAGGAATTTTATTTCCTTTTATTTTAATTACTCCTTCTTCATCTTGTTCTTTGGAAACACCTTCTTTCATATTTTGTTAATGAAATTCTCTATATGATGAATCACTACCTTCAAAATAATTTTTTTTAAATATTGAATTTTTCAAGAAAGGAGATAATTTTTTGATCATAATTGAAAACTTGGTAGTTATATTAATCATCTATCACACTAGGTCAATACACAAGTTTGATAGTGTATTTGTCTATACCAAATTTTGAATGAGGAATCAATAATGAATATGATACAATAAGTGTGTCTACTTTAGAGTTATAATATCTTGGGATAACATGAATATAAAATGCTTCAAAAGTTTTAATGTTATCCTAGACTTTGTTTTTTAATGCCTCAAGCATTCATTTTTCACTTGATATCAGACCTTGATATATTTCACAAATAGTTTTTCATCACCCAAAACTTTAAAGTTTTTGATTCTCATATCTTTTGCAATAGGTAGCACAAGTAAGAGTGTTTCATACTTTGTATTATTGTTAGTACACTCAAACTACAATTTATAAGAGAAAGGGAATATTTGCTTATTTGGGGATATCAAAATAATTCCTACAACAGATCTTATTGAAGATAAATTTCCATCAAATTCCATCATCTATACTTTATTAGGATTGGTTCTCACGATTTCTATAAAATCTAGATCTTTTTTTGACATTAATAAATAATTACCTACACCTGCATCTTCATATAATATATCTACCCTAGGATCATCCACTTTTTGCACAATGTATTTCATTTTCAATTGTGGTTAAAGATGTTGTTTCACTCCTTTTAATGGAATCATTGCTTGTGGAAAATCTAATTTAATTTTGCCACCAATTTATTTATAGAAGTTTCTCCCCAAGAGAATGTCATAGGCCAATAGGATATCAGCTACTAGGATATTGATCTTGATCCTTTTATAAATAAAATATGCAAGGGAAACTTAAGTATATTTAATCTAACTAATATGTAGAACATGTTTTATTTCCATTGAGTAACATTGACAAAAAGTCTTTGTATAGGTCAACCCAAGGGCATGAGCAACTGTGGCAAGCATTACATTATCTGAGGCTTCTATGTCAATGATGCAATTACTAAATTTACATCTCCTAATAAATAAGGAAATGTAAAAAGAGTCAACTTATTGGATTTAGAATTTATTAAAGTCATAGAGTTCACCAGATTGGAAGAAGGTGGGGTGGATAATATTATTTTGGTATTGGCCTTCTTTTGGGTAGGATTATTTCATTTGATAAATTCTACTATCTTATCTAGCCAATCTAGATATGCTCTCAAATATTTAGCTTATGGCATCTGAATTTTCATTTTGTTAACATATTCAATTATATTAAAATTAGGTAAACTATTATAAGAAGAACATTCCATAGGCTAAGATATATTATCATTATTAGTAGTAGAAGTATTTTTAGATAACCAATAGAAGTATTCAATGAATACTCACTTGATCTAGCTATTGGTTATTTTCCTTTCATCTGAATAGAAGGTAGTGTTCCCTGTGGATGAATAACATTTTTAGATTCTTATTGCATAGAATTTTATTTTTATTTTCTAATTTTGAGCTCTTTTGAAGACTGTGAATCAATGACTATTCATGTCTTCAACATTATCCTTATAATCATCTTCATTTAAATTATATTCCAAGAGTGCATTTATAGAGTCACCACCAGGTTCTTCAATTTCACATTTTTGAGGATCTATATTTCTAAATAATTTTCTTCTTTGATCTCTTTATATCCAAATATTTCTTCCATTTATAAAATAACATTCATAGGTGGATTTGTATTTTATTGAGGAGGAGCTTCTAGTGTAAGCTTTTGCTAAGGAGATTACAATAGAGGGTGATCTCTTTGAAAGTGTACATAGATTCTTCTTGGAATGTTTTGATAAGGAGATATGATGGTTTTATAAGGTATCTACTTATCTAAATCTATTATATCATTAGCCATATCTTGTAAAATTTGTTCTATTGAAGATTGAATTGAATTCTATATTTTACCTTTATGTTCAACCCTAATTTGGAAAAGAGGTTATCCTTACTTGGGTAGACAGGGTTAATGATATATAAATGTCAAGGCATGAAGGTGAATATCATATCTACATTAGGAAATTTAATGTGTTAAACTTAGATGTACCATATGTTGAATTTATAAAACTAAGATAGGCTATTAACGGAAAGTACAACTATATTTGATATATAATTGACATAAAAGAAAGTAATTAGTTATTTTTTATGCTAATATAGTGTTGAATCTAGCATAGATAGGAATTAGGTAGGAAGATAGTTTTGGACTAGTCATCAGATTTTAGATATGGTGCCCCTGGTTCTTTAGAAACTTATGTTCACTTGCGATAGATACGTCAATACTAGTGTCTAAGTTAGAAATTAAGGTCATGTACAAAATATATACTAAAAAAATATGTGACCACCTATATGATTCTAGGTTTAGATACACTTTTTCTTTAATGCATTCAAATCTAGGTCATGGACTATTGTTCCTAGTAAAATGGAAAAAACCTATCTTTCCATCTTTAACGAGAGTTTGGGTAAAATGGGTTAGTGGTAACATGATGTTGAGATGAACTATAATAACCCCATTGTTAAATGGAATCACTTACATATGCAATGATCTATAAACGGGCTTAATATTAATGTATTTCTCCTCTATGTGTTGGCTTATATGTGAATGATGCAATGTGTGTAAAATAAAGTACAATAGTGACCTAACTTGTAAGTTGGAAAATATGACCTTATGACTACTCTTTTAGTACTTCTGACCTATAGTTGGTTTGTTATTTTCATTGATATTATAATAAGATATAATAGGAAAACTTTTGGTAACTTGAGTGCTTCTTCATTTCTAGTTGAGTGCTTTTTTGGTATGATTACTAGGTATTAATAGGTGAGGAATGAATGACGGTTGATATTGTATTTAGACCAATCCTATTAGGAGATAACTCACATTAATTCAATTAAACTAGCCATTTTAATCATTTCATTTGTAAATTGGATGGATTTAGGGTAGTAAACACTTGTGTTGGGTCAGGACAATAATGTCAATATTACTATTTATTTTAGACATTAGTGTCCAGGGAGAAGGAGAGTAGGCATAGGCTTAGAACTTGTAGACGTATAAGATAATTACGTTTTAAGTATTCTAGGTAAGATGGGATGTATGTGTCTTCTATATAAATCTTTTTGGACTAATATATAAGATAATGGTCATATGATAGAGTATATGTGAGGCTTGTAGAAGTAAGGCATGTGTAGAACTAAGAGGAATATCTAGGGTCTATGTTTGCGAAGTGTAAAAGATTGAGGTGATAAACAATCACGAAATATCATCTACACTCAGATGATATCATCTTTCTATCCATTACCATGTCATCTCTGACATCAATAGCTAATGTTTGAGTTGTAGTTAAATCAACTAATATGACTCTTCTCAATTGATAATTTACTTTTAAAAATTGAGAATTGATAAAGAACTTATTATTCTCATCTATTGGTTTGGTAGTTATTGGAAATTTATATAGTAGCTTGCTAACTTTAGCTATGAAATATCTCATAGGATAATGTGTTTCTTTCTTTATCTGGGTGAGTTGAGCCAATAATTCATGTGCATATTTTATTGTTTGAATATAAATTAGGTTTTCATGTTACTCCAATTGGTTATTTCCCCAAGAGGAAGATTATAAAACCAATCTGTTGCTCAATTATGGTGAGCTTCAATAAATTATTGTACTATGACATCCTCATGTTCAACACCTAAAATTCTATAGGCTATAGATAAAACATCAATATGTTTATCTTGATGTTGTTTACCATCACATAAAAATATGTAAAAAATATTATATGACCCTTTTAGAAGTTCTTGCAACTATCCAAAAGCTAATAAGCTAATTATGTTACCCCAAGATAGATCCATGGTTGGAAAGACTAATTGTAGTAGTATAACACCTCATAAGATAAGAGCTTGAATGATAACTATTTCTCCTTATAAGGATTTACCTTTATTATGGGTTGTATGAAGACTAATTGATTTTTTGAGTTGGCCTTTTTGTTATGGATTCAATTTGAAACTAGAGACCTCTTTTAGCTTATAAAAAGGATCAATTTCACCTTTTAATTTACTAGCCCTAGTGAATCATTTTTCTATCAGTTTTTTTTATTGATGAGGAACTAATGTAAATTGAAGAATTCTCTAAGATGGTCTTATTTTTTGAACTCTAAGATGGTTCTAATATCCCATGTAAATTTTCTCAAATATGATGAAATATCTTCTTGTGTCTAACTTAACCAATCAATATTTGGTTGAAGAACTAGTGCTTGGGCTACTCAAATGGTAATTACATGAAATTATTACTGTTGAAAGTCTTTAAGCATCTATATGAACTAATATTCATGTTTGTATTCTTACTTAACTTCTTAAGATAATTTTAGAATTTCTTTGGGTAATTATAGAATGATCTTCCTCTATTTTTATTAGCACATTAATGATATTGAATTAAACATAAGTCATTTTGTTATCCTAGGCTAGTTTTCAAAGACTTGAAGCAATATCTTCTTCAATATCTTCTATCCAATTCAAAATAGGTTAATGATAAAGATTTTGAATGGTTAAAATAATCATGAAAAAATTCTAATGATTTTGAGTTATTGTTGAGCTTTGTGGGCTTATCTTAGTACATTATTTATTTTTTCTCTCTCAACACAATCCAATTCTTGATTTAAAATTCCTATAATAATTTGAAACTGAGTCACTAAAATTTAATTTAAGTTATAAGGTAGTTTCTTGATATGTGAAATGATGTCCAATTGTGTATATAGTTCTAAATTTAACTTAGGTTGATAGAGTGGCCCTTGAGTTGATGGAAAAGTCATAAGTACTAATATCTCAAAATGTAAGTTACACGAGTGTTGCATAAATGTTCCCCATGGTGGGTACTAAAAATTATTGGCATGAAAATTTGTTGAGAGGAAAAATGAAAATTGATTATAAAAAGTAATGGGATAAATTCCCTCTCCTATTAGTAGGTGGAGCTACCTTTATTCAAAACCAAAAATGATATAGTAAGGGAAAATATTTATAGCAAAAATGTGTTTCATCAGGGTAGTACTTTTAACTAGAAAGTACAAAAAATTTGTAGAAAGAAAAGTATGAAAGAGTGATGCAAGGGAAATAAATATGCCTAGAAAAGTGAAAGATAACAATTTTAATAAGCCAAACTTAGAGACTTATTAAAAATGTTGAAGCGGTGAGTAATCGCCCTATAAGGCAACTTATATGATTCAATTAATAGGAAAGACATATGTGTGTCTATAATGACACACAAAATACACCAAAAAAATTATATATTAGTGATAAAAAATATAAACATTACTTTATTTTTTATTCTAAAAAGTTAAAATTTACTTTTTAACTCCATCAAGGTTTCACAAAAATGAAAATAATAGATGTAGGTTAGAAAATAAACACTACAATGAAACTTCCAAATTTTGACTAGTTTATAACAACTGCAATAAAATTTTGAAATCAAAGATAAAAATACATGTAGACATCATATACATACATAATCCATGAATAAATATTGAACACAAAATTTGTAAAATATCTTTATATTGATCTTTGTTGGGTTGCCAATACAATCTCCTCTTTTAAAAATGTGTACTAAAAAGTCTAACTATCAAGAACCTTTACAAATGAGCCCTCAATTCATATTTATAAGTTGAAATGGGTTGTTTCAACCACCTTTTTTGCCTTTTTATGGGCATGTAAAAATACATTATCTACTTTTCACAACTTAAAACTTGAAAAAAATACAGTAAGCAATTTGCACAACTTGCAAAACTATGATAGTGTTTTTGCATGACCTATAAGAGTACGATGTCAAATTTTCACAACTTGTAAAAGTTCCTTGGAAAATTTACATGACTCAAAATTGTAAAAATTATTTATTATATTTTCACAAATTTATAATATGTAAATTAACTAATATAATAAGGTGTAATGATAATTACAAGAATGACATGAAAAACAAATCTATGAGGAAAATTAAAATTTGGTGTATAATAATTATTTATCATTTTTTTTTATGATGATCTAGACCTTTTCATTCTTAGGCTATGGTTTCTTATTTTGATATTCATCAAAGTTTTTCATGTTTTCCAACACTTTATCTTCATATGGACTATCTGAATAAGTATAAGCTACTTTTATGTCACAATATAGGTCCATCATCTTATGTGTTGTTCTTTGTAACCTTTTAGCATTCCATTAAGGTTCTCCAAATTGTTATGATACTTTATTAAAATATAAATTTAATCGTAATTGATTGTATAATTTGGATTTATGATCTTCTTAATATTATTCTTGAACTTGTCAATAATGGCTTCCTCAAGTACCAATTTCCCTTTATCATCAATGAACTTGCATTTTAATTTTCCTATTCCTCACAGTATCTTAATGAAATAATATCCTCCCATTAAATTATATCCCTAAAATCTATTGACACATTATTTGATAATACAGACTCTAAATTTAGTATCTCCCAAAAATTTAGTGAGGTACACAATTTCCTCTTTTTGGATAACATTGTCTTGAATTAGATCATCCAGATAGGCAAAAGAGAATTCTTCTAACTTGGGAATCAATTCATTCCATTTTTTCACCTATTCTTCATATTTTTAGTTTTAGTTACTTTATCCAATATAGAAAATATAGCCATCATTCTATGAGGACTAGTAATACCCTATTGTAAAGTTTTCTCGATTCACTCTTTTGTTACTTTACCTATATGACCAATTTAATTTGCAACATTAAATTTCTCTATATAAAAAAATTGATAAACAATAGAATGGAAATATTGAATAGTCCTTACCATTTTCTAAACCATAGATGTTAGTTGTTCAATTTTTTATTTGAATTACACTTTATTTACTTTATCTTGATCCATTTTCTCTAGTAATGTGCCAATTTTATATTGGACATTCTCATTCATAACTTCTCTTGTAACTTTTCGTAGGTGAAAATTTATGACTTGATAATTGGAAGCTCCAACATCATCTCTTTTTTTTGAATGAAAGGAACTATTATTTCTATATATTTGTCTCTTTTTTGACCAGTAATTATTCTTGATAATATTTTGGGTTTATTTGCCACATGAGGATGGATAGTTGTCAAGATGATGAGATCAATGTATTTCAGCTATTGAGTCTTCTTTATTTTATTCACAAACATCATTTAACCAATAGGGAACTTTTACATTAGTAGACTGTTACATGAGGATAGTATCAATAAGAAGTGGGAGTAGAAAAAACTTGAGATATTTCAAATGTGGTTTTAATTTCTTCTCCCTAATGTATCCATTGGAGTCTTAAGATAAGGTAACATTTAGTAATTCAACATTTTGTACAAAATATAATGGTATAAAAGTATCAGGTTGAAAAGGAATAGAAGAATCAAATAATAAGGATGAATCAGAGACCATTACCAACATTAGTTCTCGACATTATACTAAGATAGGAAACATAACTACTTGAGCCAATCCATTATCATCAATGCTTTTCCCATAATTTGTCTAGTGGAGACCATTGATTCTATTCTAAAATTATTCCATATTAATGTGGCCTATGTTAGTATTTATTATCTCTTCAACATTTGACTCTACATGTGAAGGTGGAACCACCCCTTGAAATAGATACTTCATTAATGTTTCCTCTTCCAATTAGAGACCCTTCTTATTAAGGGTCTTATTTAGAGTGTTTTTTTTTGGTATTTTCATTGATTAAGATGACAAATGTTGACATCTATTGAAGATCACTTGCCTAATAGAGATATCAAAACCTAAAATGACCTTCTGGAGGAAGACATAAATCTATGTGTGTTTTAATAAGTAAAGGATTTTAGGGTGTACACATATAAATGGTAGAGTCGTGGCTCTATTTATCAAAGGATATAAATACAATAGCATGTTCAACATGGTGTCATAGTTTGAGATGTGTAAAATCAAGTTTCAGAGTCTGACAAGGTATTTGATAAGGTGTCATATATTAATGTGTTAAACAAGCATAATTTTTTGATAAATGCACAAAAAACCTATGGGGTCTAATCAGTGTTCAAGTAACCTTATAATTATAAGAATAGTTAGAACAAGTGTGAATATCAATAAGCCACATAATGGAAACTTAATTTTTTGCAAAGATATTTATAAATGCTTTAGAAGGAGAAACTCAAGCAAATAAATAAATGTTGGATAAAACCTTGAGAAAACCAATATTAGAGTTGAACAACTAAAAACCCTAACCCTTATTATTTTGAAAATAATATAAAGTAATTAAATCCTATATTTCATGTGACCATGAAATTTTAAAATCCCAAATGAGAGCAATGATGGACACATGGAGTGAGAGGCAAAGAACAAGTGATAGGTAGAATAGAAAGTATGGGAGAATATATTGTAGGGTGAAAGGGATCCACATGTGATATGGTTAAAAGTGAATTAATAGTATAGATTTCAAGGTTTGTAAGCAAGCATCATGATCTGAAGAGTGTTAAAATAATGATTGGATCCCAAGATGTATTTTAGCATATATCAAAATTTGTGAAATTTTTTAGCACATGTTGAAATCTATGAGCATGTTTGGTAGCGTATCATGATCTAATAGGTGTTTGAGCACATATCAAGTCTTAAAGTGTGCTTGGACATATCATATTTTGATAGCTTGATAAATAAATATTATAAATTTGATATATGTTCAACAAGTACTCAAATTTTGACAAGGTAAGGACTTAGTCAAATTTTTGACTTTCTCAATTTTTTATTTTCAAAATTTTGACCAAGTGTTGACTTTTGATGATAAATGTCTTAGGTATGATAATTTGAATTGGGAATAGTGACTTTGACAAAATTGACTCAAATTTATTATTTGTATTCAAAAGACTCAACACTTTTAGTTTTTTTACATTTATTCAAAAACTAGGATAATAGGTCCAAATGCAGTTGATATATGCCTATTAGTGTCACATTCTACCACCTAGTTGACACTCACATTAGGATTGGAATGGTTATAATTGATGCATGTTACAATGAATAAAACAAATCAATATATTTCTTTTTTCACATGAAGATAATAACATCAGGGATTAACATAATGGCATTGGTACTCACCAATGCTCAAAATATTCAAAGAAAAAAACAAGCACAAAATATTAACAATCAGGGATAGTGGAATAAAATGAAATAAATTTACAAAATATCAAGAATAAGCTAAAATAAATTGAATTTTATCCTAAAAAGGTTGATATTCTCAATAATTTATGAACATCAATATCAAGCCAAAAATATTTAAAAATATATATTTTAATAAATTATAAAAACATAAAAATATTCCAAAAATAAAAAATATGAATTGAGCATGACATGATTATTATATTACACTATTTACATATGTTATTTATTACAAGTTTGATATATGCAATATTATTTTCATACACACATGCATTTTATAGTATGAGTGCAATGCAAGACATACAAGTTACACATGGACACAAAGATGTTAGACAATCCTCTACCCAATGGCCATGTAAATATTGGGGTTATCTTATTCCTTGGGTTTCACTATCATAGGTTATATATTTATATGGATTTATTACAATGTTGAATTCTCTAGATTTCTATCCCATGTCTTATTTGTTACCTCATATATTAAATAATGATACATGCATATACTATTATACTATGACGTAAAATTGATAAATATGGATGATGTAGACTAGTCTTTACTTGTTATATGCATCATTGATGTTGTTACTCTCTATAGGAAAATTTGTGTTAAACTATGTTATGTGGGCCCTTGGTATTATTTATGACATATTTATCTCCGTTATGTGTATCCCTTGGCCTTTCTTGATGTGACATCTTTATGTACCTCATTTGTGACATCTTTATGTCCCCTACATGTGACCCTTGGCCTTATTTTTTTTTACATATTCATGTACCTTAAGTTTAGATCTTGACCTTATGTGTGACAGTCACTCTTGAACTTTTTGTACTTCTGAAATTTATGTGATTGATTGGTGCCATGATCCATATCATGTACTTTTTTTAGGTAATCTTATTTAGTTATATTTTTAATGATGATTACTAATGTGTACTTCATTGATACACCTATGTAAACATGACACTTATATGCCCTACATTACATATGTTACATGCATTCCTTAATTAATGTATACATTGTTATGATGAAATACTCTTCACATGTTCATATGATGTTATCTTTATACATGAAATTATATAATTACCTTTTCTTTTGAGATGAGTAACTTAAAAGACACATACCTCATCTCAAAAGGGGAGAATTTTAGTGGGATTGTCATAAATACATAATCTTAAATGAATATAAAATCATATTTCAAATATTAGGAATGGTTTAAATATTAGATGGTTTAGTTACATTACACATATTGGAACATCAGTATAGATTATGATGGAATATGCATCCAGTTTACAAATACTTGAGTATAAATTAATACACACTTGGGTGTATATAAATGGGCATATGTAAACATTTTATAAAAAAGAATTATAGGTTTTTACATATGCATACATTTGAGATACATGTTCTTATATTCAACATATAGATGTGTATACTTATATATCAATTGCTATATATTCAGGGGGAAATATGTTGGTTCGTGTACATATAAACACTTTTAGATTCATGAGGCATGATACTTGTTCATGCACATACATACTATGATAGTTTATAATTGGCATAGTTATAAAGGGGCACGATATTGATTCATGCACATTTACACATTTTAAAATGAACATTATTACAATTATTTATTTATAGATCACTTTTCAATATGCATTGAGTAGCGATCAATCTTGAACCTATAAATCCATCTATAGTGATTGATCATGTTTCTATGAGTAACGTATGTTGAGGTTTAAAAATTCTCAATGGTCATGGAATTATGTTTAATGAACACAACATGTGATTCCCAATTATTTATTAGATCTGATTAGTTATTCAGGTTAGTACATTATGTATTTATTCCCACATTTATGAGGTTTAGGGCATGTTGTCTTCCCAACACAAGGGATTTCATAGTTATATAAAATTAGGGTTTGATCACCCTATAATTTATCTATTGTTTAACAAGAGGAACCAATATCCAAGTGCTTCAATGGAAATAACCTTTCAACAATGCTTCAAAAAAGAAACATCATCTTCAACAAGTTGTAAAGGCAACATAGTTTTCATCAACATGCATGTGTACTCCTTCCTTACTCTTTGATTTTCAAGTTCAAAGTTCATTTTTTTATGGTCATTGACTACCATATGTTTGTTGTAGGTTTTTATTCTGGGTAACCTAAATAGTTAGAGATTTTTATGAAATTTAAAGTGTGGTATAAATACTTAGGTATACATTTTCCCTTATATTCTTGAAATTCCATTACTGGAATAAAATTGGGGCACATCCCTAAATGAAACTCACTATATGTTTCAAACCTGTAAACTGTCTTACATAGACATACCCACATGCTCAATTTAATCCTTTTATGCATAGTTGTTACCATCAAACAAGGTTAGTATCACCAATCAATAATGACCTACACCTATAAATAGTGACCCTCTCTCAACAACAATTACTTTTTCAAATAAAATCTTTCCTTAGCATTATCCCATCTACCTCACATGTCAATGACATGATAAATTACCCAATTGGACTTATATATATACAAATCAAGGCCTCATTTGATAGGGGATGGGAAATTTATCTAGTACACATTTATAAGCTACTACACATTGATAAATTATGTCTTACTCTTTAAAAATTGTGAATAAATCACTAATAGAAGTCATAAAGCAAGTCTAAAGGATACCGAACCTAACTCAAAGCAAGTAGTGTCAAGTATCAAATCCAAATAATTAGTTGCATCCATATAGTGAAGGAAAAATTTACACAATCACATTAGATGGGAGAAATGTGTGTGGATTGATTTACCTCTTTGAAGTATCAGATATAAAATAAAAATTTAATAATAAATGGGGGTGATTGGAGTTAGGTTAGCCCATAATGATTTATCAGCTTCTCATAAGCATACCTAAGGTTTTAACGTGAAATAATATTATTTTTGAAGTTTAATTAATCATAAGCATTTAACATTGCACATAAATACCTTTTATAGTTATCAAAATGTGACCATATGGCCATAAGTACTATTTACCACACATGTCACTACCAACCACTACATGTCAATATGGACATTCGATATTGACCCAAATATAATGAAACTAACCCTTTGTAAATAGAAACACAATTATGGATCTAGATGAATCATGGGATTGCTTTAGAATATTTACCATTATAAAAACATAGTAATATCCATATATTCACTCGTAAAATCTAATTATTCATCCCTCTTCTATACTTACCATATTTATCACATGCCATTTGTCAAATTATTTCAATAAATTGTAGTATTTTATATTTAGATACAAATGATATAATTAGTAATGTGAATTCACATAATAATATCTATATTATTATGGTTTCTAAAACAAAATTATGATAAAATTCTAACATAAGATAACCTACACCTAGTTGTCAGAGATGAGAATCTAAAGACTAGGTTATCTAAAGAATCCTAGACTTGCAATTTAGAAAAGAGTGCAATCTCAAAATTGGCCCAAGTGTGCCTCAAGTCAAAGGATAGGGAAATATGGGTATCATGTAAGATCCATCCATGTGTAAAATGGTGATACAAAGAAGATATGTTAATAAATTACCAGAAGAAGGGAGATTTTTGTTTCAAAAGTTAACTAGGATAAAAGAGGAATATGAAAGTAAATGGAAATGTAAGTCAAATAATGAAAAATAGAAACCCAAAGAAAATAAATGTTATGAATTCTGGTAATCATGACATTAAATAATCCATACCAACCTAAAAAGGGTTTATCACAAGAAATGAGATAATAAATCATCGCAAAATAAGGAGAGTGGAAAAAAAGACTAAATAATTACAAGGAAACTAAGGCTGACTATAAGTAAAAAATAGAATACTAGGAAATAAAACCAAGAGGTGCTACCAAATATCCACAAGGAAAATTAAGGTTGACTATAAATCATACCAAAAGAAGGGGAAAATAAATTTTTTAAAAATATAGCATGAAGGAGCTATGAAATATCTATATGGGAAACTAAGTTAGACTATAAATCATCTCAAAAGAGGGGGGAGCTAAAATAATACCAAAGTGTCTAAAATACAATTATGATTGAATAAAAGATATGATAAAAAGTTGTAAAATAAATAATATGTTGAAAACAAAACATTGAAAGTAAAGATCATGATAAAATAAAGATATATACAATGAGCATCATGTATGCTAAAGATAATAATATGAGATCAAATAATGTAACTAAATGTGGATTAAGTAATATGAAATTATAAAATATTTACTCATAGATGACATGAAAAAATTTATAGACATCATCAATAACATATGTCAAGTCTCATTGTAACTAATATCTAAATTGAACCATAGTCTCTTCTACATTTTTCTATAGTTATGCAAGGAGTGCCTTGTAGATGAGCTCGAACAGAAAAGCAAATGTGATATAAAGAGGAGGATGTGGAACCTATTGATGAGAATAATTTAAATGAGGAATAAATGACATCCTCCTATCTAAGAAATAATTATGGCTATAGGGAAGGTTGTTCCTTTGTCCTAAGAGGGCCATGTGAACATTATTGAGTATATTGAGGTGGGGGCTTCAAAAAATATCTAAACTGATGTTGATAGCTTTATACTTATCTATAAAATTTGTATAAAAATCATGTAAAATATATTACACCTCATTTTATGGGGGATATAATCAGGTGTAACTTTATAAGTGACATATTTGGTTGAATAGGAAAACTAATTACCTTAATAGGAGGTACATATAGATATTTTCAAAGAAATTAACAATTAGTAGAATAATGTGTACTAGTCCCATGGAAATAATAAGTATACTTAGGAGTATAATATCAAGGTGATCGATTATCCATGGTATGATTTAAGCCTTTCATCTTTTGTTGTGCTATAAATCTCTATTAATCTCTACACACATGTGTTGAATGACCAGAGACCTTATGAAAATAATATAATCTCTCATCCTCTGGAGTTGGTGGGCATGGTGATAAAACTAAATAATGGAGAGGAACATGTCATTTTCTACTAGGAATCACAACACCCAGGTCATCAACATCATCAAATAGTGAAAAATGTGAAGTGTAAGAGAATTATCTTGTCTAGATTAAGCCTACATAGGCTTAAAAGTAGCACAAACTAGTTGTATGAGCATAGTAGACATCTCTAGAGAAAAAAAAACTTGAAGGATAAAAATAAGTAACAAAATGATAAGGTTTGATTATAGATCAATCATCAAGTATGCTCTGAAAAGTCTCAAAAATGATTGAAACTACCAATGAAGTAGAAATCAGCTCCATATCAGACCTATCATCATCAGCTAAAGAAATATTGTTGTCAAGGAAATTTAAGGGAATAAGAGCACTAGGATTAACAAGGTCAATAAATTTAATGGTAATTTAAGATTATTACATCCTTGGGCATAACTAAACAAGTAAGGGTCCTTTAATGTGTAATTATCATCATAATTAGGAATTGTGAGATCCACACATATAGATTCAACCACTATGTGACTAGAAGATCTATCAGAAGAAGGATTCTTATGGATGACCATAGAGGTGATAAAATTGTCAATTAGCTTCTTAAAAGAGCAAGGTTGTGGGGTAGGTAGAAACTGATCTATAATACTAGGATGAAGGTTTGATGTCTTGAGTTTTAGGAATATTTCATTGATCTCATCACCTCAAAGTCAAGGAGGTTTGGTGGAATGTTACCCAAAAGCTTGGGTTGACCACTATAAGCTTTGTTTGATTTAACAAGATAGTTAAAATGTTAGTATTCATGAAATGGTATTTAAATTAAATGAGAGTCACTTGAGACCACCTTATCTTAGCTTATCCCTAGACCTATATTAGGGCCTCTTTTGATCTTTTTCTAGCTTATGTGTGCACTCATCTCTTGACTAAATATACCAAAATCCACAATAGGCCATCTCCTAGGCATCTAAGGCCCATTTTCACCCATTCTATCCATTTGGACAATAGTGTGGCCCTTGGGTCTATAATGCATTGCATTATTGGCAAAAGGGAAATGTTATTGATCCTTAGACTTATTTACCCCTAAATAATATATTTTTTCTTCCCAAATCATTTTAAGGTTGGCCTAGACTCATTTAATGTCTTGACAAACATTAGAACACTATATAAATACCACTCTCATTTGTTTATCTAGGGATGGAAAATAGATGCAACTCTCAAGAACAAACTCAAAAATAGTTATCCAATTCAAGTTCATTGATCCTTATTCTACCCTATTTCTACACACACCCAAGTAAAGTAGCATAAAACTTATATTAATCAAGTTTATAATCTCAATACATACTCAAATCATTCAAACTATCATTCATACTATCTTTCACTTGTACTTGCACCAACACTTAGATTGGGAGAACTACATCTAGATTAATGCCCTTTCGAGGTAATGGTATGTAGGAAACACTTAAAACATGGAGTTTTAAGGACACATCCAACCTACCATATTAATTCCACTTGAATTCTACTTGTTGTTAGTGTATACACATAGCTCTGATACAACTTGTCAGGATCTTAGATCACAATTAATTACTTTTGTATAAGCAACTAAACATGGAATTAAACCAGAAGTAATAAGTAATTAGAAATTATAAACAACAAAGAATAGGAGATACGAGAAATAATACAATCTTGTATTAAACTCTTCAAGAAGGAAATACAATGAAGAAATCTCTCTCTTCTCACACCTCTCAGATGTATAGTAATTCTCCCTCAAGTGTTCTCTCTCTTTCTCAATCAATTACAACCAACTCAACAATTGAGTTGTTCCCTCCAGTGACAATCAACCCAATTGTTGTTGCCTCCTTTTCCACAGATCTTCTTGATCTTGCACCTTGTAGATCTACTTGATCTTGCATCCTGTAGATCTAATTAATCTTGATTACATTACAATATAGCCCCATGGGTCTCTTAAATAGAACCCAAAGCAAACAATAATTAGAAATGTGGACTCAAGACTAAAATTAGTCTTTACATGCAAACTAACTGTTCATCTAAAATTAGAACAGTTCTAGAAACACACAGGTGATCGATGTTAGTTCCTATCTGACCAATGCCGACTGACCATAACCGATGCCAATTATTGTGTAGCTAAAGATAACCGATGTCGGTCGACCCCTAACCGATGTCGGTTGGCTCTGACTGATGTCGGTTACTGTGTAACCCAACAACCTCCACATTTGCACATTCAGCGAAGCTTTTAGCTCCACAACTCAACACTTGTGTTCTTAGAAAACCTTAATAAGATTGGAGGCCTAGGGTTTCACATTAAAATCAATCAAAATAGGGATTAAACAATGAGTCTAGATGTAGTCACATAGAAATAAGCTTCTCATAAGAAAGTGAACATCCTTATAAAATATTGTTGTTCCATATATTCAAGTTCATTAATATGGTACATGAGGACACTATTATAGTGTGATATTCGCAAAAGGACCATGCTACTATTTGAAGGAAACTCTAACACATGTTTACTATTAGTGACACCCTACACTATTCTTGTACCAGTTTCTAGCCTACCACTTATTTATCTTGATCATTTTTATATATAATTATAATTTATTTAACTCATTTATATCTATAGGATAAGAAAACAAACCAATTATTTTACAAATCAATGACTATTGATATTTTTATATTTATTCCCTGATTTATATACTTAATTACCTACTTAGGGTTTTACATTCCATAATTCCCAAAATATGTAAATCATTTGGTGAATCAAAATTACTTTTAATAGTGTCCAAAATCATAGTCATGGATTCTCTTAGGGTATATATCCTTTTATTTTCTATGATTAATAATTAATTTCAAAATCTTAGATATGATTCATTATTCTATTTCTAGAATCTTTCATAGATTTAATTTCTTAAAAGGTTCAAAATATACAACTTTTTGGTTTTCCTACTTCCCAACCTATAGTTGTAGAATTCAATAACTAATTTAATGTGATTAATAAGGGAAAATTAAAAGATTTCATTTGTAAACATTTAAATGTACAAGATGACCTTATATGTATTATTCAAGAAGAGCTCTTTAAGTCCACTATAGGTCAATCCTCTAGTCCCATATATGTTAATATTGGTACACCTACTAGAAGGGCATCTCAAATTCTAAAAAAAAATCTTGAAACTAGCCAACTCTCACTAGTGAAAACACATATTTTAGATATAACACATCCCTCCTCTTTAGATGTATAATCCTTAGGCAAGAGATCCATTCTCTCCAAGATAAGGTGTTACATCTTCAATAGGGTGCTACTAGACCATATCATGCCTTGGAATCTCATGTTCTCCTACATATACCTTTGACACCACATATAGCATAAATTCCTTTTCCGTTCATATTTATGGCACCAAGATTACTATATATGATGGTAAGGGTGACTTATATCATCATATACACACTTTTTGTATAGCATGTTTGAAATACATGTCAAATTATTAGATCTTAATTAAGTTGTTCCATCATAATTTAAAGGAGTATGCATTAAAAAGGTTTTATGATATTCCTAAATAGTCATTCACAACATTTAATCCACTTGTAGATATTTTTTTGGCACACTTTTCAATCAACATTAGTGAAAAGGTTTCATATTCCCAAGTTACACAACTCAAACAAAAATCTAGTGAGCCAATAGTTATATTTGTCTTACGATATAAAACCATATTAGCAAAGATGACTAGCCCCATTGTAGATAGAGAAATCTAGGATATATTCAATAAAATCTTATTATAATCATTACATGGATCTATAATATTTGAAAGGTACCCATCATTTATAGATTTATGCCATACATTAAAGGAATGGGAAGTCAAACTTCTCTTCCTGGTCAAGTTAAGGTACACATCCAGATTAGATTCCACTAATAAGAGTTTAAATAAGCTCCCATATAAGGTAAGGCATAATGAAAATAAGGAGCACAAGATGATAGTTAACATAGCATTAGATCTAGTTCTACATCTAGTTTTATTAGCTCCTCCAAGGAGACCTTTAACAAAACTTATTAAACTACCAGCTCATGTTCTCTAATGACTTTTGGAATGTAATGTCATATCTCTCTCTCCTATTAAAAAATTTGATACGACTAAAACTATTCTTCCAAATAACTATGATTCTAATGCATTTTGAGATTATCACAGGGCTTCGATCCATACTACAAATAGATGGATTAGCATACAACATAAGTCCAAGATTTAATAGAGGATAATATCATTGATGTGAGCACTCCTAAAAAAACACCTAAAGCAAAGACAACTGAAGTAAAAGCAATGAAAATATTTTCTAATCTATTTCCAAATCATATGGATAATGAGACAAAATAAATTTTAGGTGTTCATTATACTTAACAAGCATATCCATAACCAACATCATATCATACTCATATAATGGATGCACACCTTCTACATAATATTATTGGCATGTATCATACTACAGTACTAGTGAGGCCTCTTATCAATTTCTCAAAAAAAAAGAGATCATTTATGATGACTCATATTTATACACATTATTTTTATGAGATTACATTGATCATCATCCTATTTAGAGTGTCATGGTTGACAATGGTTCAAGCATTAATATGTGTACTATTACACTTATACATCACTTGGGATATACATATTAGAATATTTTTCAGATTGATATAGTTATTTTTGGCTTCAACAACCATGTTCATAGCTCCATTAGGGAGATATTACTTCTATTATAGGTTTGTCCCACATATTTGTCTATCAAATTCATAGTGGTATCTAATGTTGACATATTTGACATGTTATTAGGTAGGCCTTAGATACATCAAATTTGAGCCATCCCCTCCATCATACATAGATGTCTTAGGTATATACATGCAAATTAATTTTTTACAGTTAGGGACCTTACATATGAGTATATTTTACCTACTCCATAACTAGATACAGAATAGTCATCACTAACAGTTCTATCCATCACCACACCTTAGATATTAGTTGATACACTAGTGTAGGTGAGGTTTACTTCTATAGTATTACCACATATACATACTCTCCCATAGAGACCTTTATTAGAGATACCCCTACATTAGAGACATGTTATGGATTCTAGAGAGCCTCCCTCTACTCCATTCATACCTAGGTCAATGTTTTTGAGTCTCCATAACACTCCACATATAAAATACACTTTAGTTATGGCTTCATCCATTGGATGGGTCCCCAAGATCCCTATAAAATCATTGACTAGTTTAGTTAGTTCCATTGATTTGTGGCCACACTTCATAATCAACTTTAGCTATAGATTATTAAGTACATATGATTTTTAGATCTTAGATACTTCCTCACACATCAAGTATGGATATTCTTCCTATTGAAAATTTAGCCTCCTAAGACAAATTTAAACCCCTATAGTTCAAAAATTCCTCATAGGTCCATCCAAACTTTTATATGGTGATCTAGAGTTTGTCAGTCTTCTAAATGGTCTTCTTAAAAACCTTTTTAGCATTGTTTAAGGTTTCATTGTATGCACTAGAGGTTGTTTGAGAAACCATCATGTGATAACATGTTTTAAGTCATTGGATGATGTGGTACATTGTCATGAGTTATCCTTGGGTGAGTGTAATGGTCTCAAGTGTCTTTTGGAGCCTAATAATGGTCTATACCATGTTTGATAAGATTAAGGTATCTTAACATAAATTAAAGTATTTGGAGAGATTAAGGTTTAATGTTCTTATTATATTTATATTTATTTTGGCTATTTCTTATGGGAGAGGCCTTTTTATCAACATTTAATACATGTCCAAATAATTTTTGTATCTTGACAAGAGGGATAGTGGTATGTCTAAATATATATTCTAAAGTATATTTGTTAAGGAATGTTTCAAACCAAAATGAGTCCCTAAGGTCATCAAAATGCCCTTCAAACATGTCATATAGGTTAACCTTATGGTTAGAATCCTTTGGAGAAGGAATCACATTAAAATTATGAGTTTTCAAGGGTCTCATAGCCATTACAAGTCATAACAAGGTGAGCTTATAGGTAAAAAATGGGCCTTCCTAAGAGTTAAACATACTTCATTTAACATTAAAGGCCCACACACTTGAAAAGTGACCTTTCAACTTCCCTCCATCTATACCACCTAGTTTGAAAGTGTAATTGAGTTCTCAATTCCCTTGTTGTGGCCCACAATAGTTTCTCAATATCTCAAGCCTAAAAAAGTGTAGAAAAATGAGGTTTTACAGGTGTTTCCAAGGCTTCTACAGATTTGTAAGATCATAGTAGAGTTAGAGGAAGTCAAAAATATAATGTGAGGATCCCTCTTCTGGGCATGTGAAAGTGTTTCCCATTTTTATCTACAACCTTAAAATAATAAAAGATTTATTCATCCTCCTTTATATTGGTATTCTATTGTGTTGATGTTGTTTAGATTTGTACAAGTGGTTGATTCTTCTCCCTTTATAAGTCTTTATCTTCACGTAAGTACTAGTGGATTGTCTTATGTAGGTTATAAGTTATGTGAAGGTGTTAGTGATTTTTAATTGTAGTGAAATTTGACTAATAGTGTCTTGAATTAGGTCTCTCATTCATCATCCTTAGGTCATAATCATCTAACATAACCTCTAAGTGAAACATTGATGTGTAAGAGTCTTTTATAGAGAGAGTGTGTTACCAATCAATCTTGTTTTATCCATTAGTGTTATTAAGGATCAAGTAAAGGAGACAAAACATATTACTGCATCACCTCCCATAGCTTAGGTTTGTTTCATGCATCCTTATATCCATTTTTATTTACAAGAAAGTAGGTTTAGGCATTAAGTTTAGATGATGCATAAGGGGACATAGCCCCAAAACTAGAGATTCACCTCACCCAATAGGCTACCCACACCTAAAGGTGATTCCATTGTATTATTTGGATGAGGTAGGCTTGAAACACCTTTGCCTCAAGGGTATAATCTAGTCTGATAATTATCATTGGCATGCCTAGTGGGATCAATATTTATTCAATGTATATATTTGGTGATGCTCTTTAACTTTTCAGACTTAAGTGGAATTATCCTTCAAGCACTAATGGAAACTTTAGGTTTTTTTAGCTATTATAGGCAATCCAAATGCCTAAACATCATTATTGATATGTACTCTTACATAAACAAAATGCAATGTTTTTTCCTACATATACTCCACATCAAGATGGTAATATTCATGTTTTTACCCAAATCACTCCTCAAATAGAAGCATACCCACCTCACCAAGATGTTTAGTAGTCATACTTGCCTCTTCTTATTGTAACTCATCCTAGTTGGCATTTTATCTATTCCTTTAACCAACCTTGTTAGAGTTATGTATCCCCTACCATATCCTTGTTGGAATACAATCCAAACATGCTAAAATATAAAGGGGTAATGATAAAGTGGGATGAAGGAATAAATCTTAGAGATGTGATATCTTTTCACCTCATATAGAAGCTAAACAAATTAGTGTAGATGTTGAAGGGAAAGTGGGTAAAAGTTGAAAAATAAAATCAATATTACATAAATAATGAGTTATGGGAAATTATAACCTTAATTCAATGGTGTGAAGGCAGACTAGTGAGGTGGGATAATCAAGAGATCCAAACCAAGAAACCTTAACTATCTACTCCTTTTTTCCAAACCCACTATAGATGGAATTTCATGATAAAAAAATCATAAATAGGGGATTAGAGGTTAACATTCAACATTAATCTATAAATTATTCACCTAATACTCAATCTCCTTATACTCCTTTTCAAGTTTTTCATGCTCCACCATTTGAACAACAATCTTCTCTCATGCTCATACCAAACCGAGAAATAGAAGATGTCATTCATGAGCTCTCATCTCAAACTTTCCCAAGTTGGAAGAACACCCTTGAAAGCATCAAGTAATCTAGTGAAATCCCTTTCCCTCCCAACATATACCCTTTTAAAAAATAACCTATTGTGTGAAATATTTAATAAGGGTATCCAACTACAAATTTGTCCCTAAAAAGTCATGATGAATATATCTTAAGTGTGTGTGAGGAGAAGATTTGTATTGGTACTCCCCTTGTTGAGAATAAAAGAAACTCAACCTTCAGACATGATGAAGTTTTAGCAACTAAGGTGCACTTGGAAAACCTTCAAGAGTGTTCAAAATAACAATAAGAGGTAAATATTTACTTTGAATTAAATTTCTTCATTGAAGATGATAATCCTATCTCTTGTGGAAAAAATGAGCTGAAGGAGTTGGTTGTAGTGGAACCATCAAGATAAAGGATTCAAGAAGACATAGATGACCAATATGTAGTTCAAAGAGACCATGAAGAGGTAGTGACAACACTTGATAATTAGGATGAAGATAACTCATGGTAGGAATTATACCATGACTTCATGGGAGAACTCAAAGTGCTTAATAGTGGTGGGTCTATTGAAAATCAAGATGAGAAGAATAATAAGATAGAGCATAAAAAAATATTGAAGTAATTGATGATGACATGGTGGTCTAAAACAAAATTGTAGCTGAGTATGAAGTCAGTTGTCATGAAGATACTTTATGTATTTACCCTGTTGAGTAGCATGAACAAGTGATATAAATTGAAGATTCATTTGATAATCATTTTTTACTTGATGAGAATGGAATAAGAGAGATTAAGGTTGGAATACTTTCAAGTGACCAAGAGGAAGCTACCTTTTAGGAAGATATTGAAAAAATTTGTTTGAATCTGAACAACACACATATACATGCAAGTAAACATGCTCAAGAAAGAGATGGTCAAAGTACACACATCAAAGAACATGATCTTAATGTGTCACCAAAGGTTGGGATTATATACATGGTCAATTAGGATAGTTATCCTAACATAGAACAATAATATGAATAAATTATTAAATAAAAATATTAGTTTGTGTCTATTGGGAACATGTTTACAGTTGAGGATCCACTTGAAAGCTTGCCAAGAGGGTTGGAAATTAAAGAGAAGATGAGTCCAATAGAGACAAGGTTCAAAAAGAAACTTGTTATACATCCTTGTCCAATACATGAAGAGGATGATCTAATAAACTTCCCCTTTGATATAGGAGGAGGAAGATATGTCAAAGTTAGTTATTTGTAGTAGGTTATTTTGTCTTGTTGCTAATAAGTGGTTTTCATCAAAACTATGGTGTATTTACTTCTTGTTTTTTTTCATGTGTTGTCCTTTGTTTGATGTGAGTGTGAGGTTTTTATAGTCCCTTTAATATTTTAAGGTGCTAATTTTATTTCATAATCTAAGAAAAAGGGTTATCTTATTTGAATCATGACTTTCATGTGTGGGATGGTTAGTTCTCTTGATGAGTAGGTAGGTCAACCCCTGTCAGTCACCAATAATGTTGATAATTTATCCTCCTAAGCCAAATATCAACTCATATAGTTCAAAATTTCCTCATAGGGCCCTCAAATCTTTTATTTGGTGATCTACAGTTTGTCATGGTCTTCTAAATGGTCTTCTTAAAAAGATTTTTAGCAGTGTTTAAGGTTTCCTTATATGCACTAGGGGTTGCTTGAGAAACCATCATGTGATGGCATGTATTGAGTCATTGGATGATGTTGTTAGGTTGTCATGAATTATCCTTGGGTGAGTGGAATGGTCTCAAGTATCCTTTGGATCCTAAGAATGGTTTATACCTTGTTTGATAAGGTTACAGTATCTTAGCATAAATTAAGGTATTTGGAGAGATTAATGTTTCATGTTCTTATTATATTTTTCTTTTTATAGCTACTTACTATGGGATAGGCCTTGTTATCAAGATGTAAGACATGTAAAAATCATTTTTGGATCTTGATACGAGGGATATTTGTATGTCTAAATCTATCTTTCATAGTCTATTGATCAAGGAATGTTTCAAACCCCACTGAGACCCTAAGGTCATCAAAATTCCCTTCAAACATGTCATATAGGTCAACATTGTGGTTAAATTCCTTTAGAGAAGGTGTCAAATTGAAATCAAGAGTTTTCAAGGATATCATAGCCATTATAAGTCATAATAAGGTGGTCTTATAGGTAAAACGGGGGCCTTAATAAGAGTCAAACATCTTTAATTTACCATTAAAGGCCCCACACACTTAAAAAGGGACCTTTCAACTTCCCTCCAACTATACCACCCAGATTGAAAGTGTGTTTTACTTCTCATTTCCATCCTTGTGGCCCCCAATGGTTTCTTAAGATCTCAAACCTAAAAAAATTATAAATTTAGGTTTTTCATGTGTTTCTAAGGCTTGTATGAAATTGTACAATCAAGGAAGAGTTAGATGAGGTTAAAAATCTAATGTGAGGATCCCTCTACTGGGCATGTGAAAGTGTTTCCCATTTTAATCTAAAAACTTGAGATAATAAAGGACTAATTCACACTCCTTTAATCTAGTAGTCTATTTTATTGATTCTAGTTAGATTTTCACAAGAGGTTGATTCTTCTCCCTCTACAGGGCCTTGTCTTCACCTAGGTATTAGTGGATTATCTTATGCAAGTTAAATAGTGTGTGAAGGTTTTGGTGATTATACTTGTAGGGAAAATTAACTTATATTATCTTGAATCAGGCCTCTCATTCATCATTCTTAGGTCATATTCATCTAGCATAACCTCCAGGTGAAACACTAAGGTGTAGGAGTCTTTTAGAGAGCGTGTGTGTTAGCAATCAATCTTGTTCTATCCATGTGTTATTATAGATAAATTGGAAGAAATAAAATATATTAGTGCATCACCTCCCATATCTTAGGTTTGTTTCATGCATCCTTATATCCCTTTTCATTGATAAGTAAGTAGGTTTAGGCATTGATTTTAAATGATGCATCAGGGGAGCTAGCCCCAAAACTAGAGATTCACCTCATCCAATAGGCTACCCACACCTAGAGGTGATTCCATTATATCATCTAGATGAGGCAGGGTTGAAACCCTCTTACCTCAAGGTTGTAATCAAAACTGATAACACTTCTTTTACTTGATATAGGTCACCTTAATAGTGAGTTTCTCTTGATACTATTCGGTTAGTATGTTCTCATAGTTTACTTATATATCATTTCATTCTCATATTGCTTTCACATAGCTTATACTCTAAAAACATAATAATAATATAATATGATAATAAAATACAAAAAATTGAAATTTTTGCTTAAAAAATACAAATTTTAGATTGTATGAATTTTTATGTTTACATTTATTATATTTTATAAGTACTACATATGTTATTTAGGTTAGTGTAGTTGGTTTCATCATATATACATGTTTCACTTGTTCCTTTCTAGTGTTCATAGATTACTATAAGACTCAGGTCCTCTACATAGATCTAGATTTACTACTATCTACCCATTAGGGGTACAAAGACATATACATAGATCTATCATTATTATATTAACCCATTGGGAGTATCATACACACTGCTTCCGATTTGTCAAGTTATATCTTTCTATACTCCATATCACATATTTAGCATTGATTATATCTTGATATTGATCATCCTATACTACACTAATTTTTTACCAAATACTACAATAGACTCAACTTATGTACATATGTGATATTATACAAATTTATACCACATGTTATCCATACTTTCATTTCTAACTTTACTAATTTACATTTGATTGTGTCTCTTTGATTATTCATCTATTTGAGGGAATTTGAATATGCCATTGTTCTATAACTCTAACCTAGTCCCTTTCATTATGTCTATGATTTGGATAGGTGACCATGTCCTTGTGTGTGTGTTTTTGATCATGTATGTAAACATTTGAGCATGTCCTTCTATGTGTCTCTAAGACAACCTTGATTTCTCTTTATGTATGTGGACATTTAAACATGTCCTCATATGTGTGCTCTTTCTCAAACTTAGTGATATGTGCCCATGTACCTTGTATTGTGGTCCCTTTGACTAATTTATGTGACTCATGTTCTTTCACGTATGATTTCATGTATGAGTCATGGCCATGACACTTGTCTCTTGCTTATTACATTCACAACTAGTTTATGATGCCATGAGGTACCCTATGTATCTCCCCTTCCTCATTAGGTGCTTTGATGGGCATCATGCCCGATCCCCCTAGGTATTTTCCTCAAATTATATCTAGATTTTTTGTTCATCGACATGATTACATTGTTATATATATCTTGACAACTTTGTGAATTCTAGATCTAGTATACATCATACATTACCAACTTATGCAAAAACTATTTTACATTTTGATGTCATTTATACACATTATATTGGTTTATCACATAGATATCATATGTTTTAAATATATCACATTATATAAGGGTAGTTATTGTATAGGTTAAACCACTCCCATAAAAATAGGGATAATTCACAAGGGTTTGTCACAAATATCAAGCCATCTTGGTACACTCAAAACACAATTTTTAGGATGGAGACACAGACTATAGAGCTCAAATTTAGGAAAATATAGTGAAACATAGTCACACCCAAACTAGTATTAATTTCCCTTAGAAATAACATGTTTGGTTAATAACATAGTATATTTGTCTATAATATAGTATACTATTGTTAAATGGGACTGTGTTATTGTCTATTAGCATAAAACATAAAAAATATTGAATTTATAGAAAGGTAAAATAGTTACAGTTCAAATTTGCAAAGTCCCAGTCACATATTATTAGATAGGTTCAATTTATACTTAGTTTTTACATAGGTTTTCTTAGATTTTGAACATCATGCAAAGCATGATCACTCCTATTTTATTTTTAGATATGCATAGACATAAATTATTGTGACTCTATCCAAAATCCATATACACAAATATCAAATTTGGGGGCATGTGCATGGCACATTATTCCCATATGTTCAATTTGACACTAGTACTCTCAAATAGACTGATGACTCCATGCCATTATCCATGTTTTGTACTTTATACACCTTATGAAATAGTTTTAATCTAGTTTTATGCTAGGATTACACTATATTTATGCCTCATTCTATTTACAGTAGTTGTCATTCTTCATAAAATTCTAGCATAAAACACAAAAAAATCTAGAATTTATAGAAAGGTATAATAGTTACAGTTCAAATTTGCATAGTCTCAATCATATTATTAGATAGGTTTAATTTATACTTATTTTTTACATAGGTTTTTTAGATTATGAACATCATGCACAACATGATCACTCCTATTTCATTTTTAGATATGCATAGACATAAATTATTATGACTCTATCCAAAATCCATATACACAAATATTAGAGTTGGGGACATGTGCATGGCACATTGTTTCCATATGTTCAATTTGGCACTAGTAATCTCAAATGGAATGATGAATCCATGTCATTATTTATGTTTTATACTTTAGACACCTTATGCACTAGTTTTACACTAGTTTTACACTAGGATTACACTAGATTGATGCCTCATTCCATTTAAAGTAGTGGCCTACAGCCATTTTCACATTTTAGAGTTTTCATATGACCTAGATCCATCATACATAATTTAATTTACATCATATATTTTCATCTTCAAATACATCTACTACACATGGGTAGTCAATGATGGAGTCATATCCTAATTGAGTTCTTGAACCACCTACACGAGAGGTTTGGACAAATCATCAATCTAATCTAATTTATTCATAGGTTATGATCCACTAAGCAAGGGTGGACAATGATGGATTCAAGTCTAGCTTGATTTATAGAGATACTCACATAAGAGGATTGGGAAAGCCATTAGCATAGTCCAAGTTATTCACTATTTGATTACTAACTACGCACAAGATGTCACCAAGTTTTAGCATTGATACATGTACCCAATGAGGTGTATTCATTCCTTTCCTCTCTCTCTCTCTCTCTCTCTCTCTCTCTCTCTCTCTCTCTCTCTCTCTCTCTCTCTCTCTCTCTCTCTCTCTCTCTCTCTCTCTCTCTCTCTCTCTCTCCTCATATTTTTACTTAGTTTTGTATTTAAATTTTATGTTTCTTAAGTAAGGACTTATTCATACATGTTTAATCTATAGGAAACACAATGGAGCATAGTTTTTAGACTCATATTCATATTCATGGGCTTTGCCTCTTAGGTAAGTCCAAAGTGTGATTATTTTTCCTTTATTCTAATAATTTCAATTTGTTGCATTTATATAATTAAAAGGGGGAAAATGTAGTCATCTAAAATATCATTTGAATGCAATGAGTGTTACTTAAGACCACCCTATCATTAGCTTAGCCCTAGACCTATCTTAAGGCCTCTTTGGATCCTTTTCTATCTTATGTGTTCAATCATCCCTTGAATAGATATACCAAAGCCACATTGATCCATATCCTAGGCATCTAAGACCCTTTTTCACCCATTCCAACCATTTGGACAATATCACAACCCTTGGTTCTATAGTACACTATGATATTGGCAAAGGGGAAACATTATTGACCCTCATCCCTCTTTACCCCTAAAGAATATATTTTCACTTCCTAAAGCACTTTAGGGCTAGCCTAGACTCATCTCATGTCTTGACAAGTAGCAAAACACTATATAAATACCACTCTTATTCATTTATCTAGAAATGGAAAATATATGCAACTCTCATGAATAAACTCATAAATAATTGTGAAAATCAAGGTCATTGATCCCTATTCTACCCTACTTCTACATATACCATCTATAGTAGCACAGACCTTATATTATTTGGGTTTCCAATATCAATACATACTCAAATCATTCAAACTAGAATTCATGCTAGAATGCACACTAGAATTCACTTGCACTTACAGTAGCACTCATATTGGGAAAACTACATTGGGATTGATCCCCTTTCAAGGTATTGATATGTAGGAAATGATCATAACATGGGGTATTGAGGTCACATCTATCATACCCTACTAACAACACTTTAATTATACTTGTGTTCTTAAAAAACCCTAACAATTTTGGAGGCCTAGGGATTCACATTGAAATTAGACAAAATAGGGAATAGATAGTGATTAGAGACTCGATCACACAGCCACATGCTTTTAATAAAAAGGTGAACAACCTCTTAGAAACTCATTAACCTCTTAGAAACTCATTATTATAGTTTATTAGGGTCATTACCATGATATAATATGACACTATCATAGTGCACTATTTGCAAAAGTACCACACTATTATATAAAGGAGACTTTGACACCTATTTCCTATTAGTGACACCCTGCACTATTCCTATATGAGTTTCTAGCCTACCACTATCTATTTTGTAATTCATTATTATTTATAGTCTAAGAATAAAAATTAATTATTATACAAATTAGTGACTATTGATATTGTTATATTTATTCCTTGATTTATATACTTATCTCTTTATCTACTTAGGGTTTTACATTCCATAATTCCCAAAATAGGTAAATAAACTAGGTAAATATTCAACGGTATAAATTTTAAGGACACTATTCTCTTCTAATTGTTCAAAATTCTAAGGTTTGGTATCACATTGTACCTTATAGATATCACCCATGTAAGGAAACTTTGAGCATTGGTATGTGGAAGAATCCAAACCCTTCATACAATGAGTCCAAAGATAGCCAAGAAATATGTTATAATACAAAGTAAAGTTGACTATCATCACCTTAACCCTAACTCTAATAAGTGATAATCTAATATGAATCCAAACACATCCTAATGAAGGAATTTATATTCCATCATATCCTTTGCATGTGTTATGGGTAGACTTAAGGTTTCATTTTGAATACTATAAGGCTTTAATGAACTCCAAGGAGGCAACATAAGTGTTTGAGTCTTTATCAATCAAGGCTAGCTTCATTTATGCCACCTAATTTGATGCTAATAAATAAAGGATTTTCATCGAAATGAAGTAGGATTTCATTTGGGATCATAGATGTGGTAGGAAATTTAAGAGAGAGCTCCATAGTCATAGTGTGATTGACATGGATGGACATATATTTACATTATTTCATGATATGATACTTTTACTAGACCTAGGGCTTAACCCATAGGTGGTATTTGAGATGTTTATGTCAAACAAAGACTTCATAAAATAATTAATATGTTGTGGATAATTGTACATAATCTAGAGAAATGGGATTTCAGTTAGAAGTCTAGAAAGCTCTTATAAGAGATCCCACTCATCATGAATAATGTGATCTAGATATACTAAATATGGACCATATTATTGAAATTATCAAGTATAGGTGTAGATAAATTAGAACATAATTAAGTCTATTTTTTAGGCAAAGTGTATAGTCTTGTCATTGTTCATTTAGTAGAGGTAGGAATAAGCAACTATATTATCCTTGACAATGCATTTGGTGATACTCAAGTCTCAAAAGAAGACTATATCGAGCTATATGATGTAGTAGAATTATAAATAAGTATAGAAACATAATGTATCAAGTCAACTAATGTGGTTGGATAAAAATGGGTCAAATAAGATAATATCTAGATAATTAATACAGTGGAAATATAATTGATCAAAGAAATATATTGTATCAAGGTGGATAATACAGTTAGACATGATATAGTAATGAATGACTATACCAAGATGGTAAATATAGTTAAAATGGAATTGGAAGAAAAATATTGTATTGGGATGACCAATACAATTTTAGATTCAATAAATTATATTAGGATGGCCAATATATTAGGATCAAAAAAATTGTATCTCAGTAAGAGACACCCATGTTATGTTTGTTTGTGATAAAAAAAGTAATCATAAACTACCATTTTATTAGGTTGTTAGTTTTCAGGTTAGTTAAACCCATTGTTGGTTTGTTGGCTAGTTTTTACAACCACTTTTGTAAGCTATAAAAAGATTATGTACCTTGTAAATATTAATGCATTTATTAAATAAATTTTGTATTACTCCTCCAACATTGGATCCCATTAGTGTTATCAAATCCTAGATAAATCTATGCAGAAGGACATTTAGCTTGGTTATGGAGAATTGAAGATGTGAGAATATTTTCGGAGTATGTTTTGGCCAATGCACTTCAATGCTAATATGTATAGTGCTTCAAAGAGGATATTAGTAATTCAAAGAGGATATTAAAACTATAGTGATTTTATCTTACCATATCGTACCACTAGTTAATGATAGTGAGTATCATTTTGTATCATAATTTGGTAGATTATGAAATAGGAGAAGCATTGCCCAATCCCATAAAAAATAAAACTATTTAAGAAAAGATCATTATTCAAGTTTATGAGTCCTCATGTGTCTCTACGAGGTTATAAATTGGGACTTTGTGTTAGTCCTTGTTATTCTTAGTTTCCATTTAGAGGATATACTTTCCAAATTTTGTTTTGAAGATCCCTATTGAAATATTTGACACAAAAATTATGATTTTCAACTAAAAAGTCCCAAAAGGAAATTAAGATATTAGAGTATGGAAAGTGAAGAGTTTGATATATCAAAGTATGGTGTATTAAATCAAAATGGTGTAGTGGTTTGATATTTTATTTTACTCTTTGTCTTGTGGAATTCACTAAGGAATCCAACACCTTTTTCCATGCAAGTAACAACCAATGTAATGTTTTTACATGTTGTGAAGTAAGTTTAAGATTTATTTTTATATATTTTTTCACATCCGTAAAATGTAAGAATATATAGAATATTTTACCTTTACATTTTTAAATTTTTTAAAGGCAAGATGGAGAGAATAATTTTGATGGTTACATTCCAAAAATGAGTTCAAAGGTTCAAAACCAATTAAACCTATATTTTGGTCAAATTTTATTTTTGACCGTATTTTGTATAAAGAGAAATTTTAGAGATATAAGGGTGTAATGATTGCATATTTTGACAAGTCCTAGAATAATTGTAATCAGAATATATTTGGTGGGTAAAGGCCAAACCCTAATAACATTCCCTCTCTTTGACTTGATTGTTCATTTTTATATCACCATTTCTAAAAGTCTAAGTATAATAATTGAAAATAGAAGATTAACACCTAAAAACTACAAGGAATGGTTTATGAATATGGAAAACATGCATTTTTTAAAAAATTTATGGGAAATAATAGAAAAAGAAACCACATTTCCCACTAAATCCAAAACATTTATTGATTTCTAAAAGCATGATAAACGTTCCCTTGATTTATTGAAATCATCATGTTTAACTTAGGTGATTATCCACATTGAAGCCATTAAAAGTAATTCCTAGAAAGCTTGGAAGCGTTAAAAGATCTATATGACAAACAACCTACCTATAAAAATATTAACCTTCTAATGTAGTTGTTAAATAGAAGTTTTATTACTAAATAATATTATTGACCATTTTTTGCCCAACAGGCCAAAAAATTGGCCACCCTTCTTTTTTATGCTATTCTGAGCCAGTACTTTTGATTTTGCACGAGTCTTGCAATTTCTATGAACTCTGTAGATTTTCTATGGAGTCTACAAGTCCATTTCTACAGACTCTACAGAGCTTAGATTTCTATAGACTCAGAAGTAAAGCTTCTTTGGACTCTTGTCTAGAAATTCACAAGGAAGGTTAGCATTTTTGAACCATTAAACCACTTCAATGGCTTGGTTTAATGCCTAAGTTCATTAGCTCGGTTCAAAGGCTTGGTTCATTTTAGTTGGTTCAATACTTTAGTGAAGTTCAATGCTTTGGTTTAGTGGCAGAGTTTAACATTTTAATTTAGAGCTCAAGTTCATTAGCTTTAGTTCATCGCTTGGTTCATTGCTTTAGTTCAACATTTGAGTTTAACAACCTAAGTTCAAATGGCACAATTTATCAGCTTATAGTTCAATCGAAGGGTTCAATGGATGGTTCAACGAGCTCAGTTCAATGCTTAGTTCAAAGCCTCAATTTAATAAATGCTTGAACTATTGATCTGGTTCAATGGATTGGTTCAACGGTTGGTTCAAAGGAGTATTTTAATGGGAAAAGTTCAAAGGCTTGTTTTTCAATGGCACAGTTCAAACAAATGGCACACAGTGTTAAACCATTGAACCGTTGAACCATTTTTGGTTCAATCGGTTGATTCAACTGCTTGGTTCAAGGGAGCATCCTAAAACTGGAAGACAAGTGCCCTTGCAGAGGGTAGTTTCGGGTTCAAGAGCCCTTACGGAGGGTAGGGAGCACTTCAAAGAGGCCACAAAGAAGTAACTAAGATCTTTCAATATTTTATTAAGGCAAAGTCATGAATTCTTTCAGACTTTTGTCTGAAGGAATTCCTTCAGACAAAAAGTTTGAAGGAATTCAGGGAAGCTGCAGCCAAAGAACTTAAAGGAAAAACAAGCAACCAAGACAATTCTTGCAGACTTTTTGTCCACAAGAAAATTGTCTAAGGGAAAAAACCTATATAAAAGGCTTGAAAGATTTTTCCAAGGATGGTGACATCTCGAAAGCCATCAAATTTAAGAAGATAGATTAGCCATTATTTTTTTAAGCAATGACAGGTGTGTAGACATCAATTTTAAGATAGTTAAATAGCCATTTGCTTTTGAATTGCCTGAGCCCCAACCATGAAAAGAGGCCAAGGAACATAGTGACCCACCAGAAGACCATCCTCGAGGGCTAAAGGAGCAAAAAGAGACAAAACCAAGATGAGACAAGGTAAGAAGTAGACAAAGCATCTAAGTGGCAAAATGAGGTGTCAACTTAGAGATTTATTCCTGTAATTGGAATAACACTTGCCAAGTGGTCACCAAATGGCACACACAGTAAGTGGCATAGCTTATTTTCTCTAATTTGCATTCATAAGTAGACAAGCTACATAAATGCCTAGAAGAGAGTAGTTTGTTCACATAAAAGAGGTGTGACTCATGCTTTCATATTAATGTTGAGATGTCAAATTCAAAGTAAGAACCATCAATCAAACGGCTCCCTCTTCCTAAGGCTTAGAGCGGACATGGGCCAACTTGAAAAAAGAGTGCCAAAATATTTCCCAGGAAGGGCCAATTTCTCCTCCTCTTTCTATATATTGTAAATTTCTCATTTGAGAAGGATCGACTCTCTTAGCCTGAAGGCAAAACTCTACCCAAAAATCTCTTGGGCTTGTAAGACAGAGCTGCCAGATTTTACCTTGAATTAGAACTTAGCATTTTTACCTCTATTTGGACTTACAATTTAAATTATATATCTATGTTATTATTTTGTGTTAAGTCATTGTCTTTCATGCTTTTCATAGATAGATTACAACATATCTAGTGCATTGTGAAGTCTCTTTTCTGCAGGTCTGCCAGAAGTGTCTACAGCAAGAATATAGGTGCATGTAAATAGGTTGCCTAAGTGTGTCGTAGAGCACCTTTGGTAGTTCCTTCCTCCCTGTATCTCTACGGACCCCTGACTCACTAAAATAGAAGAGTTTCCCATGTCAGATGAAGTATATGGGCATTTATTCCTAGTGAAAAGTGTATATTCGGGCCTAAGTGGATCAAACTTTTTTGGTGTATCACCTTTTCATTTTTAGTCTTAGGTTCTATTTTCAGCATCTTTCTCTCCCTTTTCATCCCCCCTTTTTTCATTTTATATGTTAGTGGTCGGAGAAACTAGGGCCTAAAAGATACATTAGTGGGAGATAGCCCTTATCTAGAGACTCTCCCCTCCAGCTTCGCCAGTCCCATAGGCGAGAGGGGAGTTTCCATTGTTGTGTGTGGAAGGGCAGGAGCTAGGCATCCTGCCCCTAGGTCCAATCCACTATGTCAACAAATATGTCTCTAAATAACTCTCCCATATGAAAAATTTGAAACAAGGGTATTGTAATACAAGCAACAAGATTGATGATGACATGATCATATCCATAACTTGAATGGTCTCAGTTTTATGTATACCAACTTTGTCAAAATGTTACAACTTAGTGATCAGCTCAAAAGTGAAACATTTGATTCTATTTATGAATTTTTGACTCGACATGATCAACTATTTACAAAGAAAAGGAGTATGCCTACCAAATAATCTCACTATACAAAGTCTAGGTCATATCATAGAGATCATTTCCATGTACAAAGGTAGTTTATAAAGCACTCTTTAAAACACCCTTTAATACCTTCTTTGAGACACTCTCCACACCATTTTGGATAGTATCCATAACATTTTCATCATCACTCTTCATGATATTCAAAATATAGACTTCTCATAGGTACTTTTCTCACTCTAAAAGTTATTTCAATGCTTTATATTCTTCTAGATATCATCGACATAAGAAATATCCCAAATGTTTTAAATGTAGTGCTATTAAACATATTTAAAATGTATGTCCTTATCGATGACCCCATTCTCCATACAAATAAATGTTTAAGTGAATTATATAGGTCAATTTAGTGGCATGTTTTGAGTGATCAATTAGTCACCCATCTTGTGTGAGATACTAAGCTAAAGATTAAGATATATTCTAGTAGAATATTTTGGATTATGTTCTTACTTTCTTCTAGTTTTGGATTTATATACTTAATATTCATAACATGGATTAAACTAGATTATTTTATTATGTTTCTCTATATGCACAGGTTCTCATTTATCACCTGATAGGGGGAAAAGATATATCATTGGTTGGTCTTCGATTAGTCGTTGGTGATAGTATGAGTTTATACGGGTTACTAGCACTAGTAGTGTTAAGAAAATTTCATCATCATTATTGGCTATCCATGAGATATGCCATATATAGTACCGGTTGGATAGTACTACTTGGTCACTTGGATGGGATTGTGTGTGGATCCTTTTGTAGGTTGATGTATTAGGATAGAGCTTGATCATGTTTTACTACAGTATAATACCGATGATCACAAGGGTTGAAAAAGCCTTGATCATGTTCATTAGCTTTTATGCCACAAATTATATGGTGGGATTCTATATAAATCAACATCAATTTTTATTACTATCATGAGGTACACTACACTAATTACAATTGCATCAGAGTTTCTTTGATGACTTCAAAGTCATTGCTCTAGTTTTTTCATCTTATATATCCATTTAGATCAAGGGGGAGTTTTTGGGTCATTTATGATCCAAGGTTATATTTATTTTGTTTGTTTATTTGTTAAATAATTTATGGCATTCATCTCATGAGAAACATACTCATTATGTTTATTTGAGGTACACAGCAATCATAAATCACCATTTTATTAGGTTGTTCATTTTTCAAGTTAATTAAACTCATTGTTGACTTATTTTCATGACCACTTTTGTAATCTATAAAAGGCTTACCCTTGTAAATATTAATGCATTTATTAAATAAAATTTTGTATTTCTTATCCAACATTATATCCCATAACAGGCTACCCTATATAATTAGTTTATCTGAAAGCATATAAGTGATGATTTATTTTGACCCAATAGTTGAAAATGATGTGAAGGATAAACTAAACTATTATCTAATATGGATGAGGAATGTGAGTTTAAAATGATAAGGATAAATGTGGAAAATAACATGATTCATGTTTTTCATGTTAACCAATTTTTTTCATCTTTGGATTAATGAGGGTTAATGATGGTTTCAAAAACATTGGCAATTGGTTGAGAAGAGGTTTTAGGTTGATTATTAATCTGTTGATTTTGATTATGATTTGAAAGTGTGTTAGAATACATGGAAATATGAGCATTAGCTTGATGAAATGATTCAAATTTGACCTTAGATTTATTAGTCTTATCTACCTTATCATAGATTTGGTGATGCTCTCTAATCATAGCTTTATGTTCAAAGTTTAGACTAAGTGGGAACTCTAAGGGTAAAAGTTTAAGTTATTTATAAGATTCATGAGAATGACCCTAATTAGCATGGAACTAACATATTTATTGGGGTTCATACCAATGTTTATTAGGACATGAAGGATCAACATCTTCAAGTGAGGGTCTAGGAAGACATTTCCTAACCTCATCAAGGGTAAGACATTGATGAACCCCTCTAGTGTAAACTTGTGAGGTAGGAGGAGTGGATTGGAAAGGACTTCCCATTATAGGTGGGGAGAGAGTCACACCATTAGGGATTCCTAGTAGAATGGAATGCATGGTTTTATTAGAATCATAAGTATCAAAGACACCATCATTTGTAGCATGCTTATTTTTAGGTCTCATAAGCGTTTGAGTTTTAGGCTTAAGTTATGAAGACTTAAATTGTCTTAGGAGATAATCCTACCATTTATCCTAATCTAGGGATTTATTTATTTATTTAGGAGTGAGATTCCTAATTATGTATTATAATTTTTCTTTTAGTTCACTATTAAAGAGGTGGAAGAGGTCACCTTCAATCATATTGTGCACAACTTTTTTGAATAAGGCTTTCCAATGTTTGATGACGTCTTAGGAAATCTCATTTTATTTTTGTTTATAGTTGATAAAGTAAGATAAGTTATTTTTAGGTAATTCATTAGATCAAAAATCTTAGACAAATACATTAACTAAGTCTTCCAAATTATAAATATAATTAGACCTTATTTGATTATACCATTATAAATCATCACTAGAGATGGTTTGGACCAATAGTTTGGTAGTTGTAAAGGTGTTAAGTATGATATAGTCTTTATAAAGATTACCAAAGGCCTTTAGATGCAAAGCATGAATGGTGGATATGTTATAGGAAATCATAAGAGTGATTCCACATATATCAATGTTTGTTATCTAAGGGACTAAGGGTTCATTTTTAAGGTGTTTAATAATTTTTTTTGTGAATTGGGGTTGTAAAATGAGGTCACCAGGAAAATATTAAAGAGGGGGGGGGGGGGGGGGGGGGGGGGGGGGGGGGGGGTAGGGGGTGGGGGCATTTTGGTTTAGCACTCCCCACTAAACCTATTGAGGTTTAACTTGAATTTTCATGAGTAGGTTTTGCATTTGCATCATTTGAGTATTTTTAGTAACTTGTATGTTTATCATGCCTCTTAAATTCACCACCTATCCACTGGTTATTTTTGATTAATCACTACATATGTTATGTGTTAATGACCCTTCTTGTGTGTATGTGATACCCATTTCCATAACACTTTATGTTATATGTTTTATTAATTTTTTGGTAATCATTGGACATGTATTAGACTATATGTGAGGCACATAGTGCTTGTATTGTATATTTTATTATTATTCTATACATTGACCAATAGTTTTTATTTATATGTGTATGGTTATTTAGAACATTACTTTGAGTAGATATATCATGTTTAATTTTTTATTGATATTGGATAGTATGGTGATTTGATTCAATAATTTTATAGTTATTTATATTTAAATTTTATAGATGAGATTTATTTGTATTCAATATGAGAGTGATTAAATTAAATGGAGGTTGAAATAATATTCTTATCTCCACCTTTATCTCAAATATGCAAATTCTTGTTTTATTTTAAATAGATTGATATTGAAGTTATGAAAACTCTTGCTATAATTTATATTAAAATTTGCCATAAACATTAGGTTAATGTCAGTTGGATTGCTTATATAATGATAAATGAGATGGATATTTAGTGATGAATGTTTTAGTATAAGAATCAATTTTTCCTTTTTCTTAGTATCTCTATTATGTATTGTAAATCTCTCTCCCTTATCATGCATAATAGATATGCACCATGAAAGATAATTACAACCTATTAATTTACCATATTACTTCCTCTAAATTTAGCTTATTATTATTTTTAAATATAGATGTTATATTAACATCATACAAATCATGCATTTGGAATCTTAGAAAATAAATTTACATATTTAGTATTATACTTTGTTTCTATGTTTCACTTTGGCAACTAAGGTAGAAATTTAAATATGAAAATTACAATTCTAAATTCAGTTAATGTATATGGAAATGTTTTTTTTATAATTGTGTGTGTGTGTGTGTGTGTGTGTGTGTGTGTGTGTGTGTGTGTGTGTGTGTGTGTGTGTGTGTGTGTGTGTGTGTGTGTGTGTGTGTGTGTGTGTGTGTGTGTGTGTGTGTGTCTGTGTGTGTCGATGGTATTATTTATAAATAAATAATGCCATCAATGAAATGATATATATAATATTTATTTTTTAAATTTCATTTATAAATAATACCATCGATGAAATGATATGTATATATATAATTGTCATTTTGAAAAATAGTAATAATAATGAAATATAAATACATGTGTGTACACTTATATTTCATTATTAATATTTTTAAATATAACAATCATTTAAAATAAATTGAAAAAAATAATAATGAAATATATATAAAATATTCATATATATATATATATATATTTATATCTATATAATAGTCACTTAAAAAAAAAAGAAAAATCACCCTAATAGTAATAGGTGGTACTATGATGACAAAACTATTGTTATAAAAAAAATTGATGTAGTGTTATGCTTTTGTAATTACTAATGGTGGTGACTAGGGAATCCAATATCATTTATCTCTCCCCTATGGCAATGGTTGTAAGCAGGTGGTAGAAAAATAATTGATATTACAACCTAACACAGAGGTTTTCAAGCATCTAAATGGGAATCCTTTGGTGGTAGAGGTGAATCAAAGAGTGTAGCTCAAGGAAAGGATTATTGAAGCACTAGTAGAAGGCAACAAGGGGATGGCTATCCCAAAGGA
>JARHVA010002707.1:1230000-1235000 GCA_037957365.1 Torreya grandis | reverse complement strand
AAGAGTTCCAAATCCTAAGCCTATGACATGAGGTATATCTCCAACTAGGGTTTAATATAGATAAGTGATTGTAATAATGATTGTAAAGAGGTGTATTGAGGATATAAAAAGGATAAAACATGTAAGTAATTAATAAAAAATAATAACCTAGATATAAGATAGCTATAAGTATTAAACTAATAAGAAGATAAGTGGTGCAATGGTCAACTAATAGGCATTCTATGTAACCTAAGGTGATAAATGGAAATCCCAAGCAACCCTATAACTTTACCAATTTATTTGATATAAGGAGTATAATCAAGGATAAACAACACGTCTATAATATAAATGACCAAATAAATATCTAATATACTAATTAAATAAAAGAAAGATTATAGGGATAAATATACTTACCTTTTGGTGGATTCGTTAGAGCCTGATCTCCACCTTTGGCTAAAGTTTTAATTTGAAAGAGATGTTATAGGATGAAAACCTAAAATGGTAAGATGAGTACCTAGATATCCTTAGATGGTGGCTCTAAAGATTGGGACACCTCCTTAGATTGACTCTTCCTATTGGGCTTTAAAGCCCATAAGCAAAACTAAACCTATTAGATAAGAATCTAAACCTCCAATTCCTATTTTTAGTATTTAAGAGTATAAAAGTGAGTGCAAGTAGAACAAATGAGTTTTTTATATGGTTTTAGAATGAAATATGAACTCTATATATGCATCTCTAATACCTAAACCTATAAGTTCATGATATTATCGAGGTCAATATGGCTAAAAAGATGTTGGATGATAATACTATATTAGCCTGGCTAACACATTACTATATCATCTAGAGTTATATCAGCTTAATAGATACAAAAAATGATAGAAGATAAACATAGAGTTATATCAACTTGGCTGATACAATAGTAATATAGGGTGGCTATCAAGACTAAATAGAAAGAGAATTGTAGGAGGTAAAATTGATAGTAATGAAGGTATGAAAAATTAGTATGCAAACATCTCTCATGAAGTACCATGCACTAATCCTACCCCATTTCCAATGCACCTTTTAAGGTGTCCACTTAAGGAGATTGATGCATCAACAAGCCCCTACATGATAAATTGTATATAATGTGATAAAAGTGAAAAATTTGGTATATACACATACTATAGAGATAGTTCAAATGAAGGTAGTTGAATTTCTTGAAAGATCACTACTTCAACACCCATTACATCAGAGATTTATTTAAGTCTCAAGACATCAAAAATTTACTCCATGCCCTGAGCTAATGTTATAGATAGTTCAACATGTTACATAATGAACACAGGTATATATTTATCCTACTATACACCATATTCCATAGTATACTATAGGCCCTATAGTTACTCATCATACAAAATATCCTATGATTCATGATGCTGATAATGGTTACTTTAGAGTGTGCTATTATTTTTCATATTTAGATACATCTAAAGATGATATTATTTGCTCAAAAATGGTGACCATTCTCATGTTAAATATAAAACCTTTGCATGACCATTCCCTATATTGGTTAATAGGTTAGTATCTCATTATTATAAAATGACTAGCAAGACTAAATATTTTTAACATTTTATAATAATGACATAATAACCTATTAACCAATATAGGAAATGGTCATGTAGAGGTTCCATATTGAATATAAGAATGGTCACCTTTTTTGAGCAAACAATATCATCTGTAGATGTCTTTAAATCTAAAAAGTAATCTCGTATTGTAATGTAACCATTATCATCATCACGAATCATACATACATACATAGATACATAAATACATACATACATACATATATACATACATATATATATATATATATATATATATATATATTCAAAAAAATCATGACCCAAACATGACGTGTTTGCTAATTTTCATTATTCATTAATTTTATTTATCACATGTTGGTAAATCATATATTATTAATTATATGCACATGCATTTAGAAATATATGAGTGAGATATAGGAAACATAAATTACACATAATACATGGATGCATAGATGTAATACATTCATATACGTAGGAGCCATGCCAATGCTTAGGGCATGTTATTCTATAAGTAGCACTATTACAAGTTACATCTTTCTACGACTTTTCCATTTACCATGTTTAACTACATTACATGCTTACATATTTATTTCTATTATTAATATTATTTATAATGCTACATTTCATGAATATCTACTTTGTTATGTTGTGACATTGACATAGATTAATAGTGTAAACTAGTTCACTTGTTATATGATTCATTGCTACTATTTAGTTTCATAATAGGATAATCATTCCTTGACTATTGTAAGGGGTTTATGTGTGCATCATTTTATGTTCCATTATTTCTATCCCTTATCCTTGTGTGTGACATGTGATTTTAAATTGTGTATGGGCCTTATCCTTGTGTGACTTTGAGTGTTTTTTCATGTGTTTCAATTGTGTGTTTCATGGACATGACATTTTGTGCTTATGAGTGGATTAATCTAGTATTTTATGCAAAGTTTTCTTATTTTTTGGTGTTTTGATCCATGTCAAGAATTTATATTATTATCTACAATGCCATGATTCACATCATTCACCCTTTTCAGTAGTCTTAATCAATTCTTATATTAGTAATAGTTTATAAATGCCTAATTTTTGTATACATCTTTACATGAAACATGTATGCCTTGCATTGCATATTTCATATGTGATTTGACAATATATTATTTACTATGATGACATATTATTTTCATGCTAGAATTTGATTATACATGATTACATATTTTTATATAACATGATATGGTTAACTCTTTTCATTTAAGATTATTAATCCACAATCTACAACTCTCACCTCAAAATGGGGGCATATTATTGGGCTTTTGATAGATATTCAATCCTCTATGAGTAAAAAAATTAAAACTTGATACAGATTACATGATTCAAAGAGTTTAGATTAGTTCAAAATATTAGGTTGGTTCATATATGTGATATATATTCATAGATTAAGATAGATCTAAGGGAATATGCCATACATATGCACACATTTGATAAGAACAAGTTTTATAGGTTATAAGATATCCAAATATTTAGATAAATTTGAGAGAACATGCCATGCATATGCACACACTTTACAAGAATATAAGTTATTAATTTTTAGATATCCAAATATTCATATAGATTTGAGGAAAAATAGCATATATATTCAAACATAAGTTATAGGTGTTACATATTTTTAGATATCTAAAGATGTACACATTTCATAGGAATATGAGTTACATTTATTCAAGTTTGGGAGAAAATATCATATAGATGCATATCATTTTATATCATGTTAGAATTAATTGGAAAAAATCATGTGGCATGAACATTGTAAATGAACATACACAAAATTAGAATTTCATATTTTATAAATATGGAATTGATGATTCCTAGGAATGACCACCCTCAAATGTATAAGTCTATCTACAATGGTTGATTTAGTTAATTTACTTAATGTGGTTGAGGTTTGGCAACACTCAATGTCTTAGGCATTAATCAAAGTGATCACAATATGTGGCTTCCACATTTCATCTTGGGGTTCAATATTAGTTACATGTGTCATGTAATTTAGGTTTAACAGCTTTTAATGGCCTAGGTACTACTCCATTATCAATGAGGGTGGGGACATTTATCTTCCAAACCCATGGCCTTGACTTAGAACATAATTTTGGGTCATCATCATTTCCAAATTATCCAAGTTATTTAGAAAGGAAGCATCATCTCCAATGAAATTTTATGAGGCAACATGGTTCACCTGATTATAAGTGTATTCCTACCTTACTCTTTATTTTTAAAAAGTCTCAATTTCATTTTAGATTTCATATTTCATACGTGGACATTCATTGATGCAATTTCATTTAAGGTTACATGGATAAAGTTGGATAGTTGAAGCCACCTCCTAAATAAAAAGTGTGGTATACACACATAAGTACATATATTTATCCTTTTACTTCTAGCATTGTTTGTAATTGCAAAAATACAAAAAAAATGGATGGCTTTAGACACTAAAATCTAGTATTAGATACTTTTCAATGTCCATTTTTATCCACCTTCAACTTAAAATACTTATTCATAAACATATGGCTCTTATTCTTCATTCTATCACACCTACATTCTTTCCATGGATCCAACAATCCCAATTTAATATTAGTCACCTACAACAATTCCCTGGTCCAAGTCTGACATAATCAAAATCACATCTAGACTATCTCCAGATCATCAATATATATGGATAATTTTCATTCAAATGTTTCATACAAATAAAAAAAGGGATATTCTTTAAACTGAGATGGAGGTGGTTTTTTAATTTCATGTTTTTCTTGAAAGAACTTATCACATGATTGTCTTGGTTTAAGTTAAACTCAAAAATCTGATCTTCAATATGAAAATACAATGTAAGTGTTGTCTATGGATTCCCTACAAATTATTGTATGGGAGGAGTGCAATTGGATGTTCGAACATGTTGATCTCTTGTTCCAATGTATTTTTTAAAAAGTTATAGGATTATAGGAGAATGGGATGATGGAGGTTTTGGTGGAGGTGATGGTGATGGTGTTGGTGATAATATAAGAGTATCCATGGGATCTCAATCATCACAATGAAAAAACATTGATGATGAGCCACAACAAGTGTTCATAAAATTCATATACAAGTAATTAAAAAATTAATTTTCAAACTATTTAAATGTATTAATATATATATATATATATATATATATATATATATATATATATATATATATATATCATAAAATAAAATACACTTCACATTACATAAAAGCCCATAATATGAGATTATGGGCTTTTATGTAATGTGAAGTGTATTTTATTTTATGATTATATATATATATATAAAAAATACACTTCACATTACATAAAAAACCATAATATGAGATTGTTTTTAAAATATTATATAAAATTATATTTTTAAAAAAATTGAGTTTAAAAAATCAATATATACATTAATCATCATTGTCGA
>JARHVA010002707.1:1127500-1225000 GCA_037957365.1 Torreya grandis | reverse complement strand
CCTTAAGATTGGCTTGGGGATTATCAATACATAAATCACAAGGGTTGACTCTTTCTAAAGAAATAATTGATATAAGACATAAAGAAAGAATGGGGTTAACATTTGTGGATATAGGGCATAAATAAAGAACATGGTTTCCATTTGTGGTGATCTCACATGTAAAATATTTGGAAGGTCTCATAATTTTTTCTCCATTTGCATACCGCCAATATGAAAATTTCAAAATATGGAAATAATTTGCCAAACATAAATCTATGGAAGATATATTAAAGTCCTTGAAAGTACAATAATGTTAAATATTTAATATTTTTTCACTAAAAAAAATTCTTTCACATATCTTATACTTCTTTTCACATATCACTATATATAAAATTATTTTATTTAATTATTATTTAATGTGATGTATATTACCAATTTTGATAAATATAAAATGCTTCATTAATTATTATTTAATGTGATGTATATTTATTATTTAGATGAATATGAATTGTTGCATTAAGTAGTATTTAGTGTGAATTATGCATGTCACACTTGAAGATGATACTAGCATAGATATCTTAAATACATCTATCTAAAAGACACCAAAAAATATCAATCTTGAGGTGCTTATCTAACCTATGTCACAAACCCAATATAGGTGCCTCGAGATTGGTATCTCTTGGCATCTTTTAGATAGATGTATTTAAGATATATATGTTACTTTTACCTTAATTTTTATTATTTCCTTGATTTCATCAATTTTACCTAGATTTCCCAATTCCATCAATTTTACCCTAATTTCCCTTAATTTTGTCCATTTACTCTAATTTTCTTAATTTACTCTAACTTTGTCAAATTTACCCTCATTATACTCTAATTTATTTAATTTTACTTTCATTTCCCCAATTTTGTCAAATTAGCCCTAATTTCATCAATTTACTCTAATTTCATTAAATTTCCCCTAATTTTACTCTAATTTATTTAATTTTACGATAATTTCCCCTATTTTCACTATTTTCCCTAATTTCCTCAATTTTACTCTAGTTTCATTAATTTTATCATAATTCCTTTGATTTCATTAAGTTTACCCTAATTATCACTACTCTCTCATGTTTCATCAATGCGACCATAATTTTGTCAATTTAATCTAATTTAATCAAATTTACCTTAATTATTTAATTTTATTCTATCCTCGACTTCATTAATTTCCCCTATTTGTCACTATATTCCCTAATTTTGTCAATTTTAATCAAATTTCATTAAATTTACTTTAATTTCCCAAATTTATCAAAATTACCCTAATTTTCACTAATTTTCTTAAATTTTTTAGTTTTACTCTAATTTTATTTTAATTTTGTTAGTTTCAATAATTTTCTCTTAATTTCTTTGTGTTTCACTAATTTCTTTGATTTTCCTAATTTATCTAATTTTCCATATTTGTCATTAATTTACTTGATTTTTTCATGTTTGACCTAATTTTACTCTAATTTATCTAATTTCCCCAAGTTTCACTAATTTATATAATTTTTCTACTTTCTGTAATTTATCTAATTTTTCATGTGTCACTAATTTCATCAATTTGGCTTAATTTTACTATATTTTCCCAAGTTTCACTAATTTTTATAATTTTACAAATTTATATAATTGTATAAATTTATCAATAATTTCTCTAATTTTATGAACTTTAGCCCAATTTTATTCTAATATCCCCATGTTTCACTAGTTTCCATAATTTTCCCTACTTTCCACGATTTATGGAAATTTCCAAATTTGTCACTAATTCCCAAATTTTGGTCATGTTTGACCTAATTTTACCCTAATTTCATTAATTTCTATAATTTTATCTATTTGCAAATAATTTCTCTAATTTCATTAACTTTTGCTAATTTCTCTAATTTCATTAACTTTTGCCTAATTTTCTTCTAGTTTCAAAAACCCTTTGCCCCATGTTTCACTAATTTCTATAAATTTCCTTAGTTTTCCCAAGTTCTCTAATTTTACATATCTGTTTACAATTTCATCAATATTGGCCTAATTTTATTCTAATTTTAATCTTTATTTTCCCAAGTTTCAATATTTTCTATATTTTTCTCAATTTCCCTAATAGCTCTAATTTCCCATATGTCAATAATTTCCTTAATATCATTAAGTTTGGCCTAATTTTAATTTAATTTCCCTAATTTTCCCAAGTTTCACATTTTTTTGTAATTTTCTCCAATTTCTCTAGCTTTCCCTATTTTCCATTTATTTTCGTAATTTTATTAAGTTTAGCTTACTTTTACTCTAATTTTATCCTTATTTCCCAAAGTTTCACTAAATTCCATAGTTTTTTGTAATTTTCCCAATTTCTCTAATTTCTACTATTTATCACTAATGTACCTAATATCACAATTTTGGCCTAATTTTACTCTAATTTACTCATGTTTAACTAATATTTATGTAATTTCTCCCTTTTCTAGACATTTTCACTAATTTATCTCATTTTCAAAATGTTCCACTAATTTCTACAATCAACTCTAATTTACCCAATCATCTACAATTTTATACTTATTTTTAAAAGGTGAATCTATTTTCCCAAATTTTATTGTATCTTTCATTAATCTCTATACTTTCAAAATTTTACTTTCCCTAATTTATACTTCATAATGAACATTGTAAACATTATATGGATTATAAGTAAACATTTGTTAATGTTTGACTAGAAAGAAATATGATAAAATAAAAACAAACTTACTTTATTTTACACCAAAAGTGACATGTTAGTAGTCTTATTCCTTCTCTCTCTTTCTCTTGTTATCCTCTCTAACACTAAAAATGACACATAACAAAAATGACACTTAAAAGGGGATAAATAAGCACTTGACACATATTTTGGCGAAAAAGGTGACACGATGTCACATTTGTGTGACTTTTGCATCATAATTTTGTTTGAGTAAAGGAAAAGCAAAAATAAGTTGTGTAATGACATAAAATTAACCCAATTGGTGGCACTAATTTCAAACCATGTAGTATTTTTTATCAGCAAAAGTTGCACCCTTGAGGAGGTTTATCAAGCCTCCTCACTTGATTGATAGCATGGAGACACTTCTAGGTTGTGGGTGTCCTAAACAATAAGGTTAATCTCTAGATAAGGGCCACCTCCCACGATGTATCACCCTAAAAATACTACCACTAATTGATTTCAAGGGAAATGGGTAAAAATAACTAAAAATAACCTAATTAAGGAGGTGATTCACCAAACTAATTGATCACTACCAACCAACACACTACTTTCAATATGAATCTCTTAAATAAACATTTAAATGTGGAGATTGTGATAGATGTTTAGGCTAGGAGAACTAATCAAGAGGTATAAAGTGACACTAATGAATAGGTAACCACACTCAACCCTTACACTTCACTTAAACACTTCACATTACCTACAAGATAGGTTTTCAAACTACATATAAGTGGTAGAATAGGTCAACATGTCAAGGAAGACTAACCAAATCACTTAACAAGATCAACTATCCATAGATACACACTAAGTATAGTCATAGAAGGAGGTAAAACTAATAGTCTTATTAATCAAAGACATAAAAATGAGTAGGGCTTCACCATACTCAGGTGGAGGATCCATTAAAATCCATTTAAGGCTTATTTTATAAAAATAATAGAGAGAAACTTTAGTATAGAAAATGCATCATGACAATTCATCATCCAAACAATTATAAAAGAGGAGAATATTGACACCAAGCCTATTGAGAATGTGTTATCATCTTCCTTATTAAACTTCATGATCAAGTGTTGATGATATTCCTTCTGAGGAGTGGGGTAGGATGTTACTTTGTAAATCTTGAGCTTATTGAATCCAACTCTATTCTTGTGAGGATATACCTTTACATCTATAATGGTAGTTACAGGTCCTTCAACTGACACTTGGCATGGTTAACCAACTTCTATGACAACCTTTGTCTCTTTTATGCCTCTTCATTAAGTAAAACCTACATTTTAATCTAAATCCTATCCATAAACTCTCTCTTATCATTATAACATGGTTACTCAAGCAAGGTCTAGTTTTGTATCATGGATCTTCATCTTAATTTTCCACTCCATGAACTTCTTGCGTCAGGGCAAGGAGCTTGAGTTCAACCCATAGAGGTCACCTTGCAACTATACTATCACTTTTTTAACTCAATAAGGGATAATATGATCTCTTTTTATTATTTCATGGCTCTAATTCTTACTTGGATGGTGTATAAAGACTCTCCAATTTTGGTAACATGTTTGTGAGAGTGTTTAAAAGATGTTCATGATCTAATTAGCCTTTTCAAAACATATAATTAAGTCTCCTTGAACCAACTGATGTAAAAGTCACCATTTTTACTCCATATAGTGGTTTATGGACCCATTTCTCACCCTAAGAGGTCTGATAAAGGAGTATATAAGGTCACACCATCTCTGCGTAGTCTCATATGGCCTTTTTACCTAATTTTAGGCCTATACCAACTTTACATGCTCCCCAAATAGGCTTATAACCTTTTTTATGGCCATTTTCCATACACTTTACCTCTACACATGCTAAAAATTCACTCCATTAAGTGAATAGGAGATTCATAAAAATAATTTGGGTCATTAAAAGGATCTTTAAATCCATTTTGAGAACTTATACAATCAATCTCTTTTGTCAGGTCATTTTGGAGGGTTTAGGTAGGGTTTTAAGCACTCAAACCCCTAAGGATTATTCATAGCCTTGAGGGCCTTAATATCTAGAAAAATTCTATATATTTTTATTATATAACATTATTCACCTTTCCCAATTTGATTATGATCCCATTCATCTCTTATAGGACGTTAACACATGGTGAAAATGCTTCTTGAACTAGTAGACCTACAACTGTGAGGTTGAGACGGTAGAATTTGAGTGAAAAAGAGAAACAAGTGTTTGGTTTTAACTTTGAACACCTTATTAAAGTCCAAAATAACAACCCTAACATATTCCAATGGTTTACTCTATTTACCAATTCCTTAGAGCCTTTTTAGTCTTCACTAGCTTGTGCTTAGGAATTATGATCAACTTGGTGTAGGTGACCCTAATGTTTTGTTTTGATCCTTTTTACTAACCATAATAGGTTATAACCTCCCTATACATATCTACCTAGGTCATCCCAACTCTCTAAGATCTTATTCAATAAATTTACTTTAAAACTAATACAATATCTCCATACTTTAAGATCAAGCCTAAAGGGGTATGCAATTAGGCCTTTTAACTATTAGGCTCATTAAAGAGAGATTTTCTTTGAAATATCATAGTTTTTAGTAATGTAAATATGGTAATTACTCTTTAATCTTCTCACTACCATTTGGAAACCATTTTTATTTCATACAACACACAAATTGGTCTTCTTCTTTACTTAGACCTATGGCAGCCCTGTAGACTACCATGTTAGAATTACATCCCTTTTATAGGCCTCTTATGACTTAAATGATCTTTGTCCATATTAAAAAGTTTAATAAAGTCCTCCTTGACATGTATTAATATCTTCTTAACACTTTTATCCCACCATAATAGTACACTTATTCTCATTTTTACTGTCACCCACCTATAAGTGATCATTTTGGGTTCTTTGACTATTAGCCTCCTTATAGTGAGTTGTCTATAGATAGTTCAAACATATTTATGATGTTTATAGGGGTGAACACCCTAATATTTTCCTCACTACCTTTTTGAACCTCTTGTGTTCTCACCCAGCACATAATTTGGTATCTTCACCACCTAGCCCTATGGTATACCTATAGGTAGCCATTAGGCCTAAATTTACTTTTATGTGTTTGACCTATGTTGAGTTTACTTGAGAAACCATGGCATTATGTCACTATATCTCAAACTTAATAGTATTCTTTAGCATGCTCTTGGTACACCCTTTTACACTTCATAGATATTCAAGATTGGAAATCTCTCCTTTAGGCTTATAACCCTCCTTAAACCCTATGTGTCTATCTTGCATGGATTTTGGAGTTTAGACACCCATCTATGGTCCTCAATATGATATTTTAGGATATTTTAGGGTTATATTTATGATTATATGTCTATAATAGGTCTTCTTATGTCTATACACAATGTAGAATAGAATTTATGAGTCATAAATGTCCACCTATAAGTCTACAGACTTGTGGGTGGACAAACCCATCTTGATTTTGCCTATTAGCATGTTTTGAGTCTTTTATCCTTTCTCAGACCTCCTCACTCTCTAATTCAACAATATGTACCACCATTTACCTTCAATTTTCATTCTTAAATGACTTATCTCCATGACTGCAACCTCAATTGAAAATATGTCACCAAGAATTTACTCAAAGAGATCACCTTGGGTGATGACCATAAATTAAGGAGGAGTATGAGTAGAGTGGAGAGTTCATAAGAGATTACATAGGAATTTAAAATCCATTTTAAACTTTCATTATACCTTTCAAGGACTTCAAACATGTTTTCTTTATTGAAAACACCTCAAAACTTCACAAAACTAGTCTGTTTCATGCAAATAGCAAGAGGGAGGCTCATTTTAGCTAGTGTATGCACATGCATGATGTATCTAATGGATTTGGGTGCCATATATATCTTTTCCTACCCTTATATTACTCTTTAATGGTTTATCTTCTTCCACAAAGTTTACAATTGCAGACATAAAGATAAAACTGAGTTAATGGGGATTGGAGTCACCTTTTGACCCCTCAAGCTCTTAACAATTATTCATAGAGATAGGGGATTCAATATAAAAACAAATTGTAAGAATATAAATATAATTAGGTTCTTCTCATCTCATAAAAAACTTAGGTCCCAAATCTCTCTCCTCTTCATGAACCAAATGTTTGAAATTTGACTTTGTGAGCTTGCCAAGAGCTTGATAGGAGAGATAGGACATTTTTTACCAATCGTGGACCTGCCAATGTTATAAAAATATTTATCTAACTCTTAAAATGTTATAGGGACTTGAAAACATTAGTTTATTACACTTTATGTCTCTCTCTATGATGTATTTTGCTTTACAATCCTTTTATAAGTGCCTTTAATGTTAATATTTCAATTTCTTGGGATTTTATTGGACCTACCACCACTTGGACATTGTACCTAAATTTTACAAGCATGAATCAAGAAATAAACACCTTGACATGACTTGAAAACATGTTAAAGACCTAAATAATGCATTCAATTTATCTCCTAGCAAAGACAAGGATTACCTTAAATTTCATTAAATAACCTTAAACTTTGCTAAACACAAAAGGGATACCACCCTAAATGACTATTTGAAGACCCTTAATGGCTATCAACAAAGTTAAAATAAGCTAACTAGCAAGTTTTTTTATTAACCTAATCTATGGTATACAAAATTTGGTTAACAATAATGCCTTGGGTGCTAATGCATTCTTTATTTAAAGTTAAGAAATCTATATATTCAAATTCTCCTAAATATTTTCAATAACAAGTATCAACAAATAAAAGGCATTCTCTAAGTTTTAGGTGCACTATCAAGATTATAATTGTACTCTTCAATACTTAAAGTGATTTAAATGATTTGTATCCTATATAGTTATGCTAATAGGAGGTATAAACAAAGTTCATGTGGTTGTATTTGATTATTTATGGAGAGAAGGTGAAGTCCCACCTCTCATATTGGGTTGGGATTCCCTCAAAAAAATTAGAACTACATAGAGCCTTCATTCCATGCATGTTATATATGTATTTTAAATGTCTTAAGACATTTTTTGAGATAATTAACTTTCAAATTCATATTCCTCTTGATCCAATGTGAATAATTAGGGAAAAATCAAAGAAGAAGTAAATTAGATAATTCTACCCATCAAATTTATAAAACAAATCCAAGATCATGTTCATCTTCCTATATTTAAGTGATGTATAAATCCATAGAACTTGAAAACGTTTAGAGGGTAGAATAAGAAACATATGGACATGATCTATGGTTTAAAAATTTTAACTAGGACATAATTGAGTCAATTTTTTTCTTTCATAGATCATGGTTAGATTCTATAATTTGAATTATGCCAATCTCATAATCTTGATTTTAGTCTTTGAATCCAATTATATTCATTAGTTATGTTTATTTTAAAATTATTTGTTTGTCTTTATTTTTTTGTTCATTTTTTTGCTTGTTTAATCTTTTCTTGGTACTTTCATTTATTTTTTAGGCATTAGGTCAGATCTTAATATTTATATTAATCATATTGTATTAGATCTTCCTTATGCCTTAATTTTAATTAATTATTCATATTGTATTTATCCCTAAAAAATTATCTATTAAATAACCTTTTCTATCATATGTACTTAATGATATACCATCTTTAAAGGATAAAAGTAAAAAACTTATGATAGACATTTGTTTTAAAACAACATCCCAATCTAGTTCAAATTAATTTAGAGAAAAATGGGGTTGGATTCAAATGTGCCAAGAAAATGGTCTATAAAGATCAAGGATTATGAATAAATGACAAAGGTATAAGAGAATCAATTATCCAAACTCCCTATCAATTTAAACTCGGTCTTCACTATACTAAAGAGACTAGAGTTGAAGAGCTACCCTTACAATTAGATCTCAATACTCTTATTGATTATAATACATATTACGATTCAACATATAAATTTTAGGACCCTAATTTCATAACCATCTATTATTATTTTTTTAGTGTAATGTTATGATTTAGTTAATTAGCTCGCATGCCACTTCATATGTAAACGTCACCCTTGATTAATAAGATTAGGTATATAAGGATATTAGGGTCAGGGTTGTGATGCCCAATATTGATTTTTTAAGGAAAATGATGTATCTATATTTTATGATATGATCTATAATCTAAAATAGGTTTTCCCCTTGAAGAGGCTCATGATGTCTAAATATAAGTAAGGTTTTAAATTAATTATGAGTTCATTAAAAAAAAAATCCATTTTTGCATATTGTTATTCTATTTGGTTTATTTTTATCATTTAATATTTTTGTGTTGACATGGCATGCCATGTATACTTATGTGATCAAACTCTAGAATGTTTTAAGAATTGCTTATATGACTATTTTCCTATGTCAAACAAAATGAATGCTTATTTTGAAGTGTTTCTTTGTATGCAATTTTGGACTAATGTGTGTGTGTGTGTGTGTGTGTGTGTGTGTGTGTGTGTGTGTGTGTGTGTGTGTGTGTGTGTGTGTGTGTGTGTGTGTGTGTGTGTGTGTGTGTGTGTGTGTGTGTGTGTGTGTGTGTGTGTGTGTGTGTGTGTGTGTGTGTGTGTGTGTGTGTGTGTGCGCGCGCGCACGTGCGGGTGTGTGTGTTTGTGTGTGTGTGTGTGTGTGTGTGTGTGTGTGTGTGTGTGTGTGTGTGTGTGTGTGTGTGTGTGTGTGTGTGTGTGTGTGTGTGTGTGTGTGTGTGTGTGTGTGTGTGTGTGTGTGTGTGTGTGTGTGTGTGTGTGTTTGTGTGTGTGTGTGTGTGTGTGTGTGTGTGTGTGTGTGTGTGTGTGTGTGTGTGTGTGTGTGTGTGTGTGTGTGTGTGTGTGTGTGTGTGTGTGTGTGTGTGTGTGTGTGTGTGTGTGTGTGTGTGTGTGTGTGTGTTGTTTGTTTATAGATTTAACATGAAATTTATGTGATAATGGATAACATGTTTATGACATTGATTTTCATAGGGTCAATAAAAAAGGATATAAATGATAAGAAGAATATAGTGATTCATTTGGAAGACATGATATGATGTTTATAGTTAACATTAAATTTATTTATTATAATACTATGAAATATGTTTAATACATTTTTATTTGATCAACCACTTGATGGGTTATGTTGACTGGGTGCTTATAATGTAATTTTTGGTCCCTATAGAGAGGGAGGGTGTCAACAAAAATAGACTAATAGATGGGATGTTGGAAGGCAAGAAAGAGAATGTGTTGAAATTCAAAAGTGAACCATGCATATTGTAAGAATAATTAGACAACCCAATTAGGTATTTACCATTTTCTATCTTTTGTTTGATGTCTTAACATCATCAATCATCTCATCTCAAGAAATCAGATATCATGTATCTAACCCTAGAAATTGCCATTAATTTCCTTTTTTATGGACATGCCTAGTCTAACAAAAATTAAAAATAGGTTTGAGGTATAATGTTCACATAGTTCATACCACATTCATAAAATAACCAATATATCCTTTATATTTAATAAAAATATTTAAAACCATGTCAAGAACACTATCATGGTTAATAAGACCTTTTTTGCATTTGTACACCTATTAATACAATCATCATATCAAATTTTTAGTTTTAAGTATGTATTTATGTATTTTAAATAAATCAATAATATAAGGTATGAGAGCACATGAAAACTATATTTTGGAACTATAATTAACAAAATGTATGAAAATTTTTAAATATAACACTCAAACCTACGTAGTAATATAAAAGGTGTTTTGTCTAGTATTAAATGAATTGGATGAGATTTTATTAGGTTTTCATTACATGGATTGTGTTGTGTTTGAAAAATTGAGGTTATAACTAAATAAAACTCTTTAAGCATTAATTAAATTCACCAATAAGCATTTACATTTCATTAAATGTGCCTCTAAAAGGAATAGTTATCATTTAATGATATAGTTGGTTGTTAAAGTTATAAAGACAAATGTTTCCTCTCATTAAAGATAGAGAAATGATGAATTTAAAAAATGTAATTATTACTAAATAAGACACTTTTTTTGTAAGATCTGCCATGCCATTATGGATAATTAGACCAAAAGAAGGATGTCAAACCAATAGAGATAAGGCATCATCTAAGACAGGATTATTTGAGAAAATAAATAAAAGACTTTAAACAAGTATACCTACTATGAAATTGGTTACAAATTATTCATGGTCATCAATTTCAAGATGAAATTACCTTGTTGAACTAAAAAAATGAATTTCTTCTTCTTAGAATTGTGTATGACTTTGGTAAAACTACTTTTATTTTTATGATGTGGTTTGGTTGTGCATTTATTTTAAATTTGTACTTAAATTGTACCATACATTGTTTATAATTGTGTAAACTATTTGGATTATCTTTTATTCTCCTTGATTGCATTTTCCCCTATAAATATATGATTTACTATGTTTTACCTTGTGAAATATGCATTCTACTTTCAAGATTTGCACCATGCTTGAAGTTATTTTTTAATTTATTCTTTTAGGACTACACCCCATCACAAAATTTCATATCCTATCAACAGACTGTGTTATTTTTGAAATCTTAAAAATTTGACTTAAGTGTTTATAATTTATGTTTAGGATTCCAACTACCTTATATGTAATACACCATGTTCTTGTGGACTACATGAAGCTTTTAATATATGGATTTGGGCATTACTCAGTAGTGTTATAGAATTACAACCATGTCATACTTCCAAAATATGTTTCTAAACCTCTTTTGGTCTATTTTATTATTCAATGTATTACTCCTTGAAGTATCCCATTATGTTTTATCCATTTTAAAATCCATTCAAGCTATCAAAAATTACATGTAGCCATGTGGCATAGTGGTGGGTTGAACTAGCAGGACTCCTAAACTACATTTTATCTTCATTAAATGTTCCATACTCTTTTAGAATTATTCCATACCTCTTTGGTTCTATTTTGATCCATATTACATTGAGTTTGATGTGTATTTGCTTCATCTCACCATCTTGTTTTTGTTATATCTCTTTGAACTATACTTAGAGTATGTCATTCATTTGAAAATGTCATTTATTCTATAAAATTGTGTTTCCTTTTGTAAAATACACTTCTCCTTGAAAACTATATTTATAAAATTTATAGAGTGACTTTCTAAAAGTATTTAGGACTATTATAGAAGTGTCTTCTATATATGAATAACTATGTGAGGTTTGATATAATTATTAATTGGTAAGAATAATTTTGGTTATTTGGGAAGTATTTTTCAATAAATCCTTTTAAATTTTGTTATTTTTACCACTTCAAATTCATATTCATTTTTAAAAAAATGAGTCTTTATAGATATAAGTATTATGTGAATACCTCATATACTATCAACATTATTGTTTCACTCCTCAATACCACTTTTATCTTCATTGTGGATAATATATACATAACTACTATTATAAATTGTTTTAAAATAACATTGTGAAGAATTACATTCAAACCTATAAATAACAATGCTATTATTAAATATCTATATTTATTATAAACCATCTTAACAATGATAGAATTTTGAACAATGATTAAATGAAATCATTCTCTCAAGTTTTGGTATAAAATTTACAATCAAACATCAATGGATATAATATCTACCTTTAAAATGAAACTATAAATTTAATTGGCTTAAATGTCATATTTATACCTTTTACGTTTTGTATTTTTATATTGATAATCAAATTGATGTTACCTATATCAAAATAAGTAACAATAAGAATTTATAATATTCAAAATAATGGTTGATATATGTTACCAAAACCCTAAAAAATTTGTTATCAAGTTTTGTTTATCAATCAGCTTTATCGTATTGTTACAGGTTTTACAAGACTTAGGTTTATTATATGATCCTTAATACATCAATAAGGGTTAGAAACATTTTTTTAGTAATAAAGATGCATCTTACAAATCAAAAATACACCATATTATTAATATATGATATTTCATAAAGGTTTGAATGAGACTTTAACTTGCGTGGGTGGTATGGGACACCTATGCAAGGTATTGTCCCAAAAATAATCTATGAAAATCATAGTGCTAACTCATAGGATAAATTTAAGGTCAAATAAATGTTAGGATGGGTAGGTCCTAGGGATAGATTCATGAACCTCAATACATGAATTTTAAGTGATGGGAGTAAATACTAAATAGTTTTGATTCACTAAATAACTTCATATGCAACAAGGTGGACTTGTAAATTATATACTTATAGATGTAATCATTGTATATAGGTAGTATACATTATGGATGTATAATTCACATCTCGGTGTATAATTGTATTTACATCATGTTTCATGGAGTAACTATGGTGGTGACTTAATCACATAATGACTTATTTCTTGTATTTGAATTCATATTTATCCTTTTTACGAAGGGTGGGGCCACTCTCAATGGATGATAGGTGTGTAAGAGGTCTGAAGAGATTTTTTGTTGGAGGTAAATCCCTCTATGATACTCTCCCTCTCTATATCTACATACTTTGTTATCAAACTTAGAAATGATCTCCTACTCCTCCTAATTTGTTTAAAGGAAACACTCGTTGGATTTTATTTATACTATATCTACTTATTTGGAAAGGATGTGTTTAAATTATGTAATACTATAAAATATTTAATTACAAGGACATTGAAACTAGAAATAGGCCACTATCTCTTGTTATATATATATATATATATATATATATATATATATATATATATATATATATATATATATATATATATATTATGATTCATGGATTATATATGCATTATATTTCATTTACCTGTTATATTGATACAAACAATGAAATTATAAATAATGAAATCTAGAGTTAAATAGTCATTAAATTATGTTATACTATGACTAAAATAAAAATAACTAAGTTATGAATTTTATTATATAAATTTACACATGGATAACATCATAATTAACAAAGGAATAATTGTCATATGAATACTATTTGATTATTAATTATAGATGTTATTAGATTTGGTCAAAATGATGTTTTTTTAAGGGTAAATGTTTTTGGTAGGGCTATGTATTTCCTAGGAAAAGATTTTATAGTGACTGTAGCTCCTAACCAGTGCTATAACATAATGGGGCCTAGTCCCCAAAAAATGCAACACCAAAATTGCCTAATAATGAATAGAAGTATTAACTAGAGAGATTCAAAGAAGAAAAATGCCTAACAAAACAAAAGCTATAAAACACTAGTTAGAAAAAAAATTGATATTGGTCAAAAAAAATTAAGTGATGATTGAATGGTCCATGAGTAACATCAAAAAAAAATTATAAAAAGGATGACACGATTCAATAAAATACATTTGACAACCCAATTAGAAACAACAAGAATAAATAGATCATACGCAAGTGATAATCAACATTATCCTAGAAGGGAGTTCCTCCATCATCCTTTGGTAGCCATCTCTTATTAATTCTTTAGAATCCTACCTCAACCTTTCTAACTCATATCTTTAGCCTTTAAATTTTTTTGATGTGCCTAGATAAGCCTTAGATCTCCCACATCTAGAATTATAAGTGGGTAGGATATGGAACCTTGGATAAGCTAACTAATCCTCCAAAATATAATTGTCTAGTTTCTCATATTTATGGCCACTAAAATCTGATTTTATGGAGAGTGGCTGCCCCCCAGGACCATATTTCTCCTTTGAAACCACCTTTTATAGAGTAAAACCCATATGGTTAGAAGAGAGAGAAGGGGAAGGAATATAACTCTAGGTAAGTAACACACCATGGTTACACCAAAAAAATCATCATCAAATGGACCCTCTTCCTTCTTCTAAAACCTCTTACATCCAAAAGAATTATGAAAAGAACAAAAAGTAGCATAGTTCCCAATATTATTGCAATAAAAACATTTGAAATGAAGGCCTTCATAGTTGATAAATTGAGACCAAGATCCCTTAGAAAATTTCACCTTAATAGATTGAAAAAGAGGCTTAGACAATTTAATAATAGCATAATCCCTCACATTACTTCCCCTAGAGATCTCATCCATCTTAACAAATTAACCCGCTACATTAATCAATTTTTTGAGATGATCCTCTTTACATAAAATAGGTGGGAGATTATAAAATTTGAGTCAGATTGGGGATACTAAAATGTTTGTCTTCTCTATATCTAAGAAGGGGACCAAGGGAAAAATAATAACCCATGGTTGCCTAAAAACTAGGGTCCACAAGTCCTGATGAAGTCCCAGTCAACAAAGCACATAAAATTGACCTATAAATTCTTTGCCAAGCAAAAAGAAATATGAGGCAATAATGGAACTCCAATCAGATAAAGCCTAGATAAAAAGCTCAACCATTATCATAAAAAGGCCCACACATTTCCTATATATATATATATATATATATATATATCTACTACCAATGTTAGATTCCATAACAATAATTGAAGACTCAAGAAGAGAAAAAATAAGGGATTCCACAGAGAAAAAATAAGGGACTCCTCCTAAGGGTGTAGTTTGGAGTGTTAATAGTTTTAGCATGCCTGGTGAGATGATGATTCAAGTAATTAGAGCATTAAATTTCATCACTTGGTTATCTTATTTAGTTTCAAGTAATTTAGTAGTAAATTTATAGTTATATTTCATGCTAAGAGATGTCATAAGGTCATCATCAAATAAATGCAAGTGTTGGTCTGACTTTTCCTAGATGAAAGCTAGATTCAATTATTTTTGTGTTTTTATAAATTATATATGGATGAATATAGTATTAAAAATATGATTTTAATAATATGTAAGTAACATAAAATAATAATTTGATATTACATAATGAATACTATTAAACACCCAATAGTTTTTTGGCATGTGCAAGCTTAGAAACATTTTAGTGTTTCTAAATGAATGCACACTAGTTCAAATGATTTTGATTTTGAATGAAATTGAATACTTGAAGTATGATATTATGAATTATTAAGACAAAAATAACATTTCTAATTTATTTAAAAAAATAAAATCATAATCAAGACAAAAAATTGTTATTACCTAGCTTTGACTAGGGGTTTGCTAGTGTGTGAGTTTGTGTAAATAAGAATTTCATCTCAAACTAAAAATTGTCAACAGTTATAGTTGATTTTTTTTTTTTTTTGTTTTTACAATATTAACGTAGGGTTTGGAATAAAATATATATTCACTAAAATAATTTATTGTATGGATATAGTAAAAATGAATAAACTAACTAATATTTTTGTGCAAATATGGGACAGAGAATAACTATTTTACTATCAAAATTTCCTTTTTGAAAATGAATATTTAAAATTTAAAAAAAAACTAACCTGATCTAATATATTGAACAAAGTAAATAAATCTAAACTATAAAACCCAAACTTGATCATGATGTAGATTAGTTGAAATTAAGAGAAGTATATGTTATGTGGTCCTTGACATGCTACCTCCTTTGATCAACAATAATTTAAGTTACTATTTAACTATGAGGAGATACAATTAAAGTATAAAAAATAGAGAGATACATAACTCCAAATAAATAAAAACCAACTATGGTTGGTTAAAAACATCATTTGCAAGGATATGGGTGCAAAAATAATGATTCTCCTTGTACTTATGTAGTTGACATGAAATATTATCAAATCAAAGGTCCAAATAAAATTTAGTTAGGTTGTGTCTATATAAATATTCAAAATTCTAGGTTCTAATGCAAATTTTTGGAACCAAAAATAAGACAAAATTGGCTTACTTGCATAATAGTATTTAACGTTGCATGAAGGATTTCAACTGAGTTTAATTAGGAGTAGAACATAGGAGAGACTCAAACTTATTGAAAATATAAGAGGGAGTGAGGTGGGGAAGAATGGAGACAAACACAAGTTAGAAAGATCAATAAATGTGATAATATTCATGATAAATTTGCCAAAGATTAAGTTTTAGAAGCTAAATTTGGAAGACAAATAAAAGGTGACATATTCACCCATTTTTGTAGGGATGGTTACGAAAATGTTGTCTTATATGATGGATCCAACCTATGTAATTATATAACCACTAAATATTAATTTATAACTACTTTTTCAAGAATAGTTCCACCAAGGAGGTTTACAGAACCACCCAGGTAGTTTTGTAACCTATGCATGGTTCCATCCCAAAGAAGGGCAGTTGTGTCTTAAATATATTTTTAAAACAATGCCAAAATGAATTTTAAAAATGTAAAAAAAATGGGGATTTTGAGGGTCCTAGGAGAGATAAAGGGAGGTAAAATGGGGAGGGTGTTAGAGAGAACCTATTTGAGCATAAATTATGAGATCATTGCATCATCATTGGACATCAAATTGAAAATGTTACATCAGGAAAATTTGGGGTGCATACAATAGTATGTTTAGAAACAATGTTTTATATATTATATATATAATTTTAGATCCATTCAAAAATATTTCCAAGATTTTATGAGGACCCAACCTTAGCGTTCCCAATAATATTCACATGGTCCATATAGGATAGAGGAACCACCTCCCCTATGACTAAAACCATCTATTCAACATGAGGATGTGTGTCCCATTTCATCTATAATGTCACTTATATGAATTTATCATATAATTATCATCATAATGTCCCATGAACTCATCATTATATCACACATACTTTTTCCTTAACTTTCATTTTCTAAGCAGTCATAGCATGATTCTCAAAAAATGTACAAGAGACTATGGTTTGAGTTATATATTAGTTAAAATGAGACTTGAAAAATGTTATTGATGATGTGTAAAGATATATTTCATGTGAGTTTCTAGAATATGTTTCATTATTTTCTTATTCACTTCACATTTATTCACATGATTTGATCTCATATTTTTATATTTAGCATATGTGATGCTCATTGTATATATCTTGTTTGTTTCATACTCTTTAATTTTCATCACTTTATTTTTCAACATTATCTTTTATTTATAATATTTAAATCACTTTAAAGTAAACCATTTATTCCTTTTTTAACTTTAGGTATCACCTTTGAGTTTTATTTCTAGCATTTATATAACTTTACATTCAACATTTGTTTCCCTTGTGGATCGTAGATATGACCTTTGGGTTTTATTCCAAAATATTTTAGATCTACCACATTTAGGATGATTTTAGATCAGCCTTAATTTCCCTTATGGATATTAAGTAGCAAATTTGAGTTTATTTTGTCACATTTTATATTTCATCATTTTTTAGTTGGCCTTAGTTTCTTCATGATTCTTTTAAATCTTTTTACATTCCCCTATTTTGGGGAAATTTCTCTCATTAGTGATTGTACAAGATACTATGTAGGTTAATATCAATTATCTAGTCAAATGACTACTATCTCTCATATCATTTCCATTAAATGGATTTCATTTTTATGATTTTACCTAAATTACCATGTACTTCCAAATCTCTCTTTTAACCTAGTCACTTTTGAAATAAAACTCACCCATTTTGTGGTCAACTACTAGCATATATTCATTGTATCAAATTTTAACAGGGAATAATAATCCATGAAACCCATATTTCCATATCCTTCCACATGAGGAAAACTTAGGTCAATTTTGAGATTGAAATATTTATTATAGTGCAAGTCTAGGAGTCTTTACGAACAATAATCTTTAGGTTCTATTCTCTATTAGTTAGGTGTATGCTCTCTTGTTTTGTCATATTTATAACCCATGCTTGGTTTTTAAAAAAAATTATATATGAGGGAAGTATAAAAATCCAAGAAAATTAAAAGACATCTTAATAACGAGAAATGTTAAAAGGAAAGTTAAATCTTAAAAATTAGACCACACCAAAATGCATGATATTTTTGGTACATCTCCTTTTCTTGTCAATGCTTAAAATTCATAATTGGATTAATGATATAACTAAAATACATTGGGGTGTGGTAGGATACTATACCAATTTAGGATGTTGCATCCATAATTATCTATCTTTTTACATTCTATTACCACTTATTTTCTCACACAAGTACCCAATCTTCATAGTAGACCAAAAACTCTATAAGGGGTCTTGAGTCGTAGGGAACACATTACGGGAAGGTAGGATAATTTTATTTTACATGGATATATCCTTCATGGGATGATTTATATACTTAATTTATTATCCCAAGCCTACCTTTTTTAGGTTAGGTTCTCTAGTTCATTAATGTTGACAGTTATTAGCCTTGCAAACTTAACTAGAGTGTCTTGTCTCTACTAAGGATTCCTACATCACCTTTGTGGTTATTTTCATCCTTAAATGTATATAAAATCTTACCTAATATCACTTTTATGTATATAAATTTTATCTGAGCATGTACCTCTTATTAACTTCCCATTTTCTATTTATTTACTTTAAATGTAACATTTAGATCGTATTTATAATGCCTTTTGGATTTTTAGTTTGTGAGTTTCATTGTAAGACATTAGGGAATATAAATAGGACTTGATCAAAAATTACATCACCATGCATATCTACACCATCTTTATCATCATATTCATGTCTCTAGTGTTAGGGTGTGGAGCTAAAAGCTTCAATCGTTTGCACACACATGAAGAAAGGATGCTAAAGAACCAGAGCCATCGGCGTCGGCAGTATGACCGACGTCGGTCAAATGTAGTGGATAAGGAGACCGGTGATGGCAGAGAGTCGACCGACGTCGGTAGCACCAGACAAGCAGGGACTGACGTCGGTCGCCTGTGCGGTCTAGAACTGCTATTTACGAACAGTCAGTTAGTTAAACCGAGTGTTTGCATGCTAAGAGACTATTTTAAGTCGCGAGCTGTGTGTCTAATTTTAGTAGTTAGATGTCTATTTTTGTAACCATGGATTTCTATTTAAAGAACCATGAGGCATGTATTGTAATGATCATATTGATCAAGTAAGAGTATTTGAAGCAAGCAAGGTCAAGGAGATCTACAGGTGTAAGGTCAAGGAGATCAGCTATAGCATTCAAGGAGGGATTGTAACTCAGGTTTTAGAGTTGGTTTTGTGTTGAGCAAGAGAGAGGGAAGAAGGTCTTGAGGTGTGGCAAGCCTTTGAGGTGGAGGAAGAAGTGGCATCTTCCTTATTTGTATTTTCTTCTAGTATTATCTAATACAATTGTGTGTATTGTCTCTCAAATTCTTTGTTGTCTCATATTTCTAGTTTCTTAATCATTCTGGTATAATTTCCATGTTCAATTGCTCATATATAAGTAATCAATTGTGATACCATTGGATAAGGGGCCTCCTAACAGTTGGTATCAGAGCTACGGTTTGCAGGAAGTAGGTTATTGTTTTTGATTACAGGTCATTCATAGGGTTTTCTGATTGAGTGGGAGTTTAGCAATGGCAGAAGAAAGCAAGCTATGAATGGAGAAGTTTAACGGCAAGAATTATCAACACTAGAGGATGCAGATTGAGGACTATCTGTATCAAAAGGATCTGTACTTACCGTTGGGTGGGGTTGCATGCAAGCCCACAAATATGAAGGATGAAGAATGGAGTGTTCTTGATCGGAAGGCTCTTGGTTCCATAAGGTTGAGTCTTGGAGCTTCTGTGATTTCTAGCTTATCACAGTGCAAAACAATGGAAGAGTTGATAAAGTCCTTGGCAAATTTATACGAAAAGCCCTCGGCTTCTAATAAGGTATACCTTATGAAGCAGCTATTTACTTTACAAATGTAGGAAGGAGGTTCGGTACATACTCATCTCAGTGATTTCCATGGTTTGGTAAACCAATTAGCTTCAGTCAACATTGTTTTTGATGATGAGGTAAAGGCTCTCTTGATATTATGTTCTTTGCCTAAAAGTTGAGACAGTATGGTTATGGCAGTAAGTAACTCCGCATCTGCTTCTAAAATCTTAAAGGTTGATGATGTTGTGAGTGTGATTTTGAATGAAGAAATATGCAGGAGAAGCACAGGTGAATCATCAAGAAATGCTCTAAGTGTGGAAAGCAGAGGAAGGCAAAAGGAGAAGATTGAGCAAGGGAAATGAAGGTTGGGAAGGAGATCTGAGTCTAAAGGTATTACCTGCTGGTTTTGTGGAAAGAAAGGACATACAAAGAAGGAGTGTTGGTTGAGAGATAAAGAGAATCAACATGCAGGTATGGAAGAAGCAAACGATGCAAACATTGTGGTACAGGATGCTCTCATACTTTCTTTGGATAGTCACGTAGGATCATGGATATTAGATTCTGGTTCATCTTTTCATGCATCCCCAAACAGAGACTTGTTTCATGAGTATGAACAGGGAGATTTTGGAGTTCTTTATTTAGGGGATGGTACACCTTGTCAGATAGTTGGCAAAGGGAAAGTGCAGCTGAGATTGTAGATTGACAACACATGGGTGTCGAAGGAGGTCATGCATGTTCCAATTCTGAAGTAGAGTCTGATTTTTGTAGGAAGGTTGGGAGATGAGGGATGCACAATAACCCTCACAGCGGATTCTTGGAAGGTTACCAGGGGAGCACTTGTTTTAGCAAGAGGTAAGAAAGTAGGTTCTCTTTATCTATCTACTTATACTACTGATTCCACTTCTGGTGCAGATTCGAAGATGTGGTCTATTAGGCAGGGTCACATGAATGAGAAGGGAATGGAAGTTCTTGACTCAAAAGGTATGTGTTCAAGTTCAGAAGGCATGGATAGAATTCATTGCAGGAAAAGGAAATTTGAGGCTTTTGACAAGAACAGGGATGTCTTGGTGTTCATGGAGGAGATGAAGGCCTTAAAACAGTTACAGGCAGTAAATAAATCTGAGCAGGGCAGCATGGATATAGATTTGATCCAAGAAGAGCTCACGGATGAAGAATTCATCACTCACGGGAACACACAGGCACCGATGTCAGTTACTTGGAACCGACGTCGGTCATCCAGACACCGGCTTCGGTCATGTGCAGACCAGCAAGGTCGGTAGGTCGGGTAGGAGAAGTCCGACGTTGGTCATCAAGACCGACGTCGGCAGGGGGGACACCGGCGTCGGCCAGGGGTAACGATGTTGGCAGTCAGGATCAATGCAGGAAACCGACATCGGTCAGGAGCAGACTGGGAGTTGGCTGAGATCGGTCACTGGAACGGATGTTGGGTGGATCTATGAGTCTCAAACACCCATACAGAGGTCAGAAAAGGTATGTGAACCTCATATTCGTTGTTCACCTTCTTTATATTGCTTACTGATAGTCATGAACTAGGAAGATGGAGGTAGCAATGCAGGTAGAATCCAGAAACAGTGGGAGCTTGACATGGATGAGGAGTGTGAGTCCTTGGATTAGAGCCAAACAGGTACTTGTTGGTGAAGTTGTTAGCTGGATAGAGGGATGGATTCCCGTTTTAGAGAAGAGAGTGGATGGACATTTGAGACAGAAGGCTATGGTATATGGTCTTGATTATGTTGTAGGGCAATGGAGGTTTGACCATTGTATTTTATCTTTACTAGGTTGGATAATATTAGCTACATTATCCTGTTACTGTATTGCGTTAATTTTTGCAGGGTTGCATATACAGGTAGTTTTCTGAGCTAAGGGTAGAGTTGGTTCAGAAGTATGTCATGAAGAATTTGGGAGCAGCAAAGTTCTTGTGGCATAGGTGACAGATATAGCATCACAGGTTTGCGTGGTGGTTGGTCTTCAAGGGTGACTTTGAAGAGGGATACAGGGCCTAAGGAACAAAATAGATGGTGTACAAGTACAGGTACAGGTTGTAGCTGTTTATCTCTAAGTGGGAGATTGTTAGGGTGTGGAGCTAAAAGCTTCAATCGTTTGCACACACATGAAGAAAGGATGCTAAAGAACTAGAGCCATCAGCGTCGGTAGTATGACCGACATTGGTCAGATGCAGTGGAGAAGGAGACCAGCGATGGCAGAGAGTCGGCCGACGTCGGCAGCACCAGACAAGTAGGGACCAATGTCGGTCGCCTGTGTGGTCCAGAACTACTATTTACGAACAGTCAGTTAGTTAAATCGAGTGTTTGCATGCTAAGAGACTATTTTAAGTCGTGAGCTGTGTGTCTAATTTTAGTAGTTAGATGTCTATTTTTGTAACCATGGATTTCTATTTAAAGAACCATGAGGCATGTATTGTAATGATCATATTGATCAAGTAAGAGTATTTGAAGCAAGCAAGGTCAAGGAGATCTACAGGTGTAAGGTCAAGGAGATCAGCTATAACATTCAAGGAGGGATTGTAACTCAAGTTTTAGAGTTGGTTTTGTGTTGAGCAAGAGAGAGGGAAGAAGGTCTTGAGGTGTGGCAAGCCTTTGAGGTGGAGGAAGAAGTGTCATCTTCCTTATTTGTATTTTCTTCTAGTATTATCTAATACAATTGTGTGTATTGTCTCTCAAATTCTTTGCTGTCTCATGTTTCTAGTTTCTTAATCATTCTGGTATAATTTCCGTGTTCAATTGCTCATATATAAGTAATAAATTGTGCTACCATTGGATAAGGGGCCTCCTAACATCTAGATGGTTATGTTTTCTAACATCTTGCTTGAATATAGACAATGATTTTGAGTTTTCACTCTTTTAGGTCATTTTCTTATTTTGATATATTTTTTTGTTCAATTTGATTATTTTCCTATATTATATTAGATGTACCCTATGGTCATTTTTATTATCCCCCTTATGTTTGATTCAAGTAAAATTTACTTGTCTTACATTGGATGAATTTTTTCAAGCATTTTTTATATATCCTAGTTTAATTATATTTTGCATTTTCTTACTTTGGATATATCTTTTCAAAATTATTTTTTGCCTCTTATAGTTAGCTTTGTCTTAAGTTTTGATGTTTTTTGTAGATTTTTACTTACACTATTTTACATATCTCATGTTTTGTCTTAATATTTTCATCTTAATTACATTGGGTATGTCTTAAAATCATTTTACCCATCTTATTTCTACTTTTTAGTGGATTTTTATAATTATTTAAGATATAATTTTTATTAATTAGTTTTTTTTCCTTTTGACCATGAATTTGATCACATTTTATATAAAAGAATAAAAAATGAATAAAAATTCATCACATTTTATCATAATATGATGTTAAAAACATAATATATACTAGACAAGAATTAACTCATAAAACATTTTCACACATGCAGATAATAAATGATCCAATATCATACACACACAGACACATGCATGTCTTAGTTTTATACATAATACATAAAAATACTTTTAAAACACACCTAATTACAAAATATAGACTCTTTAGGCTTGTGGATTACCTTCATTTCCCCAAGGGGTACCACGCTCACCATGGATGCTCCTGAATGATAAAATTGTAAACTCACCCATAGTGATCAATTTTGAAAATGCATGCCTTCAATCTATCCCTGTATATGGTCCGCTTGAGATTGTATCTATGATACTCATCCTATTATTTCCATGCATGTAATTTTATTTATTGATAATTTATATGATGGTATCATTACTTCTATGTCTTCACCTATTTACATTATCACTTGAGTTATAGCCTACTCTTGGTGCTCAATCTCTCTAGTAGATACTCCAACCAACCTAAACAAACTAGCAAGAGGATTAGATGAGAGTGATACATGATTTGGAATCCTAGTGTTATCATGATCTATAATATGATGTCCCAAATCTCATGGTGAGTTATTTTCACCATAGTCTACTACCATGCCTCCTATGTCACTGTATCTATAAAAAAAATATTTGACATTAGATCATGCACACATAAAAACATTTAGAATATATATCACGATTACCTATAACATGTATATATCTACATTTATGAAATAAAAAGTGTCAACATAAACATAAATTTTCATTCCTACCATCATCCCATCACCTTTCCTACCTAACACACATCTATTATCATGGATAAAATCTACGGAGAATCCTCGCCATCTCCCCTACTTGGGTACCACACCCTTCAAATTTGACCATCTTCTCTAACCATATATGGTCTAGCTCACCTATGGACTTGACTATGGATTCACCTATATCCAAGGTATTCCCACTAGATTCCCACCTCCACCATCTCCTCCATGTGTTTTCTACTACTACCATTATCATCATATAGTCACCATAAGCTGATGAGGTCTCACCACTATGATTGAAGATAATACACATCATCCTCATATCCCTCACAAATACCTAGCATGCCTTGCTCAATAAGGTGATACAAACAAAGGTTATATTAGGTGTGTTAATATGAGATTTTTGGGTACATATTCACATAAATGTGGTTCAATAAACTAATTATAGTGTCATCTTATCTAGATTTTAACCCTTATCTAGTGGTTTTACATTATGGCAAAGTGTCCATTGTACCCCCATAGGGTGCGCATTAGGCATCATTTACACTACATGGCCCTGTACCCATCTCTTAACTCAAGGGATATATTAATATAATACATGATGTAACATTTAAATTTATTATGTGGGGAACCTATCATATATTTAACTATACAAAATAAACATGGGACCTAAGTCGATTGGCCATGACTCAATACACCATAAAAATTGTGTATGAAAAGCTACACCAATATTGTAGTTCCCATATCACATAAAGTGCCTTAATATAGTGCATACTAAAACATAAAAATAATATACATAGGCACAACCCCATCAAACTTGACATGACATAATATATGGATAGTAATAAGTCTAATAAGAGCCTTTAAGATATCTAGAATGCCTAATACATAAAATATAAAAATTTATACTATGAGCTTATCCTCATCCTAATGATATAATCCCATAGGTCCTTAGGTTATCTCTCTCCTCTCAGAAATTGACTATGGAACATTACATACCATTAGAGTGCCTACAATGCTTAACCCTAGTATGTCATGAACATCTTCCAATGTAATGTTCACCTCTATTACACCCCCTCCACCTCCTACCTAAATTTTTTATTAGTCATCTCCCATCACCTCATAATGGTGATGAGATCCATGCTTAGAGGAAAATGACATCTCCATGATGCCCCAAAATCTAAGGGTCATCAACTAAGTCTTATTTTTTATAAATAATCTATCCAAAATATCTAGTATCCATATGGTGTCCATTATTCACCACAATCATATCCATATCTACAAAATATTAAATAATAAAGCATAATCAAAATTTTATCCAAAAAATATTAAAAAAAAAACTAAATTAAAACAAAAAATAAAATCCAAATGGTCCCTACATTCTAATAAATAAATAATTTAATAAATTTATACCACACTAGTCACACCCTATAACACTGAACCTAGTAAATTTTCAGCTACACCAAACATACCCTATTATACCAACCAAAACATTTTTATACAACATCATCCATACCTGATAGCTTCATCCATGCTTGAATTTTTATATTATATCAACCAACACATATTATACATATCTAAGTATTGATATTTTAATGTACTTGGGTTGATGGATTTACTAACATGTAACACACATCCCCTTTAGTTAATAATGTGGGTCAAATATATTAAGACAAATGAGTAAATTTTTGAATTATTACATTGGGTAATGATTTGACCTCCATTTTGATTAGGATTTTTACCCACCCATTATTAGTAATAGAGGTATATATAAAGGAGATGGATATTAGTGTAAAATATATCAAGTAAGTTTTAAGTCTTTTATTTATTAGAAGGATATTGGAGGTGTCTCCATCAAATTGAAATTATGGAGTTATTTATTCCTAAAGGAATATTGTATGGTGTTACCCTACTATAAGGGTATTATTCTATTTCTGAATACATTGCATATTTGGGAATCTTGGCCCATCAATATCTCTTGTGTTATGTTGATCTCCATTATATATTACATAGTTTAAATATTATAAGTGTGGATCATAACAAGTGGTATTAAAGCTTTGATTTGGACAATTATGTGGACAAAACCCTAATTTTGGAGAATCATTTATATCTTGTAATATGTTCGAAATTATTATATTTTTTTAATGGAGTTGTAGAATAATTAAAGGACACAAAAATAAATAAATTAAGGTTTGATGATAATTTTTGAGTGAGATACTACTATTTTAGGATTTTTCATCAATTTTTATTATAATCTAGAATTTTCATAATTTTACTATAATTTTTTACTAAATTTTTCTCATCATTCAAGGAAGCTACAATAAAAAATTTGAATTTTTGATTGATTTGGAGTAAATTATTATGATTGTAGGATTTTTCATAAATTCTCTCTATAGGTAATTTTTTTTATAAATTTATCTACATTTTCTACTAAATCATTATAATTATTATGGGAAACTACAATAATTTTTTTGGGGTTATAGCTATAGAGCATCGACTATGAGATTTATGGAGAGGATGCTATTGATGCTAGAGAATTGTGCCTATTTTTAAGGAGAATAATTTTCATAAATATTTGTGGAAAATAAATTTTTCACATCCATTCATTGTACTTGATTTACGTTGGTGGGTTAAACTAGGTGGAAAATGAAATCATTTTTCATGGGAAGAAATAAAACAAGTTTTCATAGATCGATGGGACATATAATAAAATTAAGAGGAATGAAATGATGATAAGGATAATGATGAATATAATATAGATAAAGAATAATAAAAATAAGAGGAACATGATGACAATGATGATGAGGCTAAAAATGATGTAGAATGATATGGATGGGATCTTGATGAATAATAAAAATAAATGGATGTTAAGGGTTCAAACAATTTAGTTTTAAAGAGAGATGATTCATTTTTTTAGTTTCATGGATGCATTATAAGGAAGAATGTCACTATGTCCTTAAATCCTAGCACCAAATATAACTTCATCAACATTGATGTGGTCTAACATCTATTATTTAAAGTAATAAATATCAAGGAGGCTCAAGTAGATGGTAGGAATATTCAAGTTTTTAAAGATTTGAAGCTCACTATGAACAAATATGTTCTCTATTAATATGTTTATGCTTTGAATATGGATGGTGTGGATATGGTTCTTGGATATTCTTGGTTAGAAAATCTAGGAACAATAGGAATGTATTCATGAAGTTCTTGGATATCACACTTATAAAAGATAAATAAAAGTTAAGGTAGATCATGAAGATGAAGTTGAATATGGTGAAGAAGAGTAAAATGAAAATTTAGATAATGAAATAAATTAAATAACCTTACAATAAAATAGTAACACTACATCTACTCAAGAGGTAAAGGTAATACCAAATAAAAAGGTATAATATGTAGAATAAAATATTGATAAGTTCAAAGTATCATAATAGTATACTGAGGTTGGGGAATATAGACACCCATATCATCATGAGAGGCAAAAATCATTTATGCATGTTATAAATTATTAGAGAATTAATAAATTTGGCTATATAGGGAACCAAAGGAAAAATAATTATGGCTACACTTAAAATCCAAAGAATAATAACTATGGTAATGCACGAAATTATAATAGTGAAAAGAAATGTGAAACATAGAGTTAATGGATAAATCAATATGGGTATGCATGCAAGATAAAGAATAACTACGATGGTCATGCATGGAATCAAAATAGAAAAACAAATTATGGAACATAGAATAAGAAGATAAAGAATTATGCATGGACATGAAGGAGGTATAACTATGACCATGAATGGAATCATAATATCAAATTAGAATTTAGAAGGATTTTTGGAGAGATATCACCTACACATATCACATATAGGTGGTTGAATGATTGAACATGGAGACAAGTGTATAATTATTTGAAGCACACTCATTACTTATTTTCTTCACATGATTCATGGATGAAATGTGTCAAGGAGGGATGGAATGATATTTACCTATTAATATGATATATTAATTTATATGGGTTGATGAAGATGATGACATGTTACACACATCCCCTTTAGTTAGTTATATATGTCAAATATATATGATAAAATGAGTAAATTTTAGAATTAGTACATTGGGTAATGAGGTGGCATACATTGGGATTATGATTTTAACAATCTAATATTATTAATAGAGGTATATATAAAAGATATGAATATTATTGAAAAAGATATTAAGTGTTGAGTCTTCTGTTTGTTAGAAGGATATTAGAGGTGTCTACCTCAAATTGGAATTGAGGAGTTAATCATTTCTAGAGGAGTATTATATGGTATTAACATACCATAAGGGTGTTACTTTATTTATAAATACATTACATATTTAATCATATTGGACCATGATTATCTCTTGTGTTGTGTTGATCTAAAATATATTCTACATTATTTAAATATTATAAGTGTGGATCATAAAACATAATTGCATTAGTCATGCATAATTTTTTAATTATAATAGACATACCATATGGTATATGCCATATTACTACTTTTATATTAAAAAAACATACATTATGATATCGAACATCATCAATTTCAACTATACGATCCATATCCTATAATATCAACTAGAACTATCCATATACTACATTAGCCATACCCTACAATATTGGTCATGTTTGAAATTATATATTGTATTGGCCAAAATTTAACTACATTAGCCATGCATATTTTTCAAAATAAATTCATCATACCCTATGTTATCGGCCAACATATTTTTCAACTATACCAACCATACCTTATGGTATTAGCCAAGAGTTGAAATTATCCATTATAAACTATATTGGCCTAGCCAATACAGTTGCTTGAGGGTGGAGATTTATTTACTTGGACATATTAAATACCCTTAGACCTAATTTTTAGTTATTTTCAAATACCCATTACCCATCCTAATTTCAGCTTCATTTTCATGCTTGTCGGGTTTTTTATGCTACATGGATTTTCCATAGATCTTATTTTTCCTAAAACTAGTTTATTTTAGTAAAAAATGACAAAATTGAACATTAATTGCATTTTTACATCTAGGGATATAGAGACTAATACAATTAAACCTCTTATGCATTTGTATCCTCATATGCAAGCCGTAATATCTCATAGGACTATTTTTTTATGCTCATAATTTCGGTTTTTCAAAAATAGAAAATACACAAATGATATTTTAAACCTATTTATAGAGAAATTTTCATTTATTTATCATGATTTTTGTTTCATTAGGTCATTTTCATGTACTAAAATGAGCCTTTTAATCCTACTGAGATAAAATATATTTTAGGTGCTAATATTTAATTTTTTCTTTATTTTTTAGCTTTGAATTTTATTCTTCTCATTGGGTTCCTTATATTAGATGCAACACACATAACATCATATAAAATCAAGAACGTAATTAAAGGTACATGTTTTAATCTATTTACTTTTGGTTACTTTATATTATTTCAACATTTATTTTTAGTTATGCTCTTTTGGGTTTTTATGTATCCCAAATCACTATCTTGTATTACACTATTCTGAAACATGATGAGCTTCAAGTGGGGAATATGTATACACATGATGTTTTTAACTTTATTACTTTATCTATGATTCATCTTTCAATGAATTGTCTATGCATCAATCTCCCTAAGTGCATGCCTAAAAGGGTGCATTGGGAGTGTAATGGGATCAAATCATGATATCTTTAAAGACATGGTTGTTTATCATTATATTAAACCATCACTAATATTAGTTTAACCTCCTCTAAATATATATTTTACATGATTTCATAATATCCATATATATTTTATGGCTTCCTTATATCATACTTTCTCGACTTGGCCAATGATTTTTATTTTTTTAAAATTTTTAGTCTTACCTATACTATATTTGCAATCTTGATACAATCCTAAGTTTATCTTCTATAAAATTTACTATATTTTCCTATCCAAAGCCATAATGTGTCAGTGTTTAATGTTATTTTTATTTAACAATGAAATTATAATAAAAAATAAACTATTGGAAACTAAATTATATCTACAAAATTATATTGATATAAATGTGAAATATAAAAATTATAAAATTTAAAATGAACAAAAAATAGTAAATTGACTTAAAAATATGCAAACTTAAGAAAAAATGAATATATTCTGACTATGTAGGTTGACTGTTGATTGAAAATAACTATAAGGACCCATAATATGTGTCATAACTAAAAATGAGAATTCAAATTATGCTAGGACAAGGTCGTATTAGGAGGAGAAGGCCACACTATTACCCTATTTATTAACTATGGCCATGTTTTGGTTGAATGTTTGATTAATTTTATGATCTGGATGTGTGAACCTATTTGTGAGAGTTTATTGTCTAATTGTGTGTCCTATTTTACTACATGGATGACCTATAAAATAAAAACCCTGGCTCTTATAGAATAAAAAAAATATAAATGAAATTCTAAAAGGGGGGAATATGGTTAGAAGAATAGCTAAGCTATCCTTAGAAAACCCCTTGTAATTTGAGTGTTAATTACATAGCATAAAAGGGCCTTAGGTTGATGTAATTCTCTTTCTTAAATTGAGTGTGTAGATCTTGACTTTACTATATGAATGCAACTAGATATATTACTTTTAATTCTTGACAATAAATACCCTTGACCTACAATAAAACTATTTTATTCTTGGCTTATGACTATTAAAATGTTTTATAATTTGAATTGGAAGGAATTTTTATTTTTCTCAATGTGCAATAGACTTACCAAGTGATTTATAGATATATTTGGAGAAGCCTTGGTGCTTATATATAATAATTTTTTTAATATTTCCACTAACTTACCTTCATAAAAATTCATGAGGGTAAAATGATACATATCAAATTTTAAAAGTTATTAATGGAGTGCGGGGGAAAAGGCCACACTAATGGATAAGGCCATGGTGTGACCCTATCCAACCTAGTTTGGTTATGTCCTAAAAGGATAGAGAATAATATAAATAGTCTAATAGGAAATTATAATCAAAATATGGATGTTTTAATGATGTTATGAGTAGTTATAAGATAGTGAATAGAATAGTGAATTCTCCCATAGATATTACAAGTTAACAAAATGGAGATTAAACTAAGGGTAAGGATGTTAAGATTAAATATTATCAATCACTTCATGATTAACTTTAATTGTCTATATTTCCCCCACTTTATTATAGTGATGCAATGAAGTGAAATTACTAGAGTAAACTAGATGCAAACCTAAATGTGTATACACACTTAACATTTTGATGTGAATGTTGATCATGCATGATGTTTTAATGCAAACCTTGCAATAGTTCCAACAAAATTATTTATTTTCCATATTTCAAAATTGAAAATCTATAACTTTCAATTTAAAATTTAAAAATAGATCAAGGAAATTATACACCTAAAAGAGTACGCAATCTAATTTCCATATAACTTAATCTTGGATAAGTGTGCTTTCCCCATTATTTAGGTATTTGGAGAAATATTGACAGCTATAAAAAATTGAGAGTGATCAAGTATCAATTCTAAAACCTATGAAATCCATTTAATTAGAAAGATTGTATTCTCAAACTTTCAATGGAATGTGTAGAGTACTCTATAAAATAATTGAAGGGTGGAACTAAAAAACGTGTCTCATTACATAGAAAAAGTATAACCATAGGCATTAAATGTCACTATAATATAATGTGGACCAATTTAAATATGAAGGAAAATGAATTGCATCATTGTAAATGGATTTATATATGATTTTAAAGTTTACAACTTTGAAACTTTTGAAATTGAGAAATTTAGAATTGTCATGGAGTAACTTGAACATGAATGAATATCATTCCCCCTATATTTTAATGAATTTATATTGAATTCAAATCAAATTTTTAACTTTTAAAAATTATAATTTTTATCTATATTATTTAGTGAATATGCATTTCACATTCCGCCATAATCAAAAAATTATGAATTATATTTTAATTATAAAAATTATGTAGTGCCATAATTATAAAATTTATTGATCATGAGGATTTAATTCTCAAGACAAGCCCATTGTGATGACCCCATTTTGAGATGAGAGATGTAACCTATAAGTCACTTATCTCAAAGTAAATCATATGTGAAAGATATAGTAATGTAGTGTCACTCAGAACATTTAAATTGGATTTCATCATAATATTTAATATGTCAGTGATTTAAACTTATGTTAAATATATATCATTGAATCACATATGAAATATGTGGATGATATGTATCCTAGAATTAAATTATGAGTAAAACATATAATTAATGTGTGATATGAATTATGGAACCATAGTAATAAGAAATTAACATATAAATAATGCCATCAAATGTCACATAGAAAATAGAAAGGCTACATACAAGGGATATGTGAATTCCACATAAACACACAATGCCAAGTATTGCACACAAATGATATGCATATATAATTCAATAAATAACATATATATATATTGTACACACAATTACAAGATCCACACATAATAAATAATAAATTCCTACATTATCATGTAGTAAAGTAAGAAATAGTCGTAAAGTGAATGAGAGTAGTCTACATCAACCATTTGTATCCATGCCATTGTTGGGAAAATAACATTTTTCATCTAACATAATATCAATTATAAGTGATTAGCACAACATTTATATGATATTTATATTATTTTGGTATAAATTTTGTGTATAGATAGAACCTATTCATATTTTCATGGATAATGAAGAGATCCACCCAACCTATCAAGGTTGTTGGGTAAAAAGGGAATCTTGACATCAAAGAACCATGTAATAATATGTTCTATATCACATTCAAATACTTAGTGAAATTATTTGTGTACTAAAAATTGAAATATTTTATCTACCTAACATATAATAAATAAAATATTTAAATAAATAATATAGAAACATGATCAAATTTATTAGAGGTCTTGATTTTTATTTTTTGAAAATATTTTCATTTTTTTTAAATTTCAACATATATAATTTTATTTTAAATTTTGAAATATTTTGGTTTTTTTATTTTTTAATAATTGAATTGAAAACATTTTAAAAATGATAAGAAACAAGCATTTGAAAATATAATAAAAATGCGGGATCCAAATAATCTTCAACAAGGTATTAATGCATAAAATGGCAAAAAAAAAAAAGACATGGTAGGCACCCCCAATGTATGTGTAAATGAGTCTTAGTAATGTTGAACAAATGTGGATAATAATATACATGACCCCTCAATGATAAATCATGTATGTGTACCCATTGAAAATGTATTAATAACCATATGTGATCATGTATTTTCAAAGGAATCCATGGTATGATAAATATGCAATACTAATAAAATGGATTACCCTAAAGAATAAGTATTGAAATAAATATAAGATAGGTGTTTTATATTGTTTGAATTAGTTTGAAAATGTAAGAGGGAAATTACCCAAAGTGAAAAATAAATCCAAGAGCTATAATAATTATAGAAATTTGGGATATAAAAAGTAAAAAAAAAAATTCTATACAAAGGAAAGCCAAATAGATAACCAATTATATTTGTAATGGTAGTCATGTACACCTAACTCATAAAATGATATGAAGGAATGAATTTTTTGAAGAATAAGTTCCAACTATATATTCCTTTGAATATAAAAAGGAATCATATGATGTCATAGAACCATCTGAATCACTAATCATATAACCATGTAGACTTGTATCCTCATGTGTAATAGGAGAATAATTAACAACTTATACCTATGGCGAAGCTCTTTAAATAACATGTGATGTCATAAGAGATGAAGACCTCTTTTTAAGTGCTACTTTTTTCTTATCATATTATGCCATTCTATTTAGAAATAATTGATTATGCTCATGTGTAATTATATCATGCTCATAAGTAAATGGAGAAACTAATTCTATAATATGCTCATGTGTAATTATGTAATTTTTCATAAATAGATGGAAAAATTTATTCTATAATATTCTATTGAATAGTACCTTCTACCTATTTTGTAGGATTAAATATCATTAGTTCCAAAGGATATTCATATTGGACTTGTATAATTTTAACCACTTGATTACCGTGGATATATTTGAGACTTTACTTATTATACAAGGCATTTATCTAATAATTTATATTTGAGGTAATCCTAATATCATAGAAAATACCTTTGTGATTGGTATAAATAATAATGGAGTGGGAACTATGAGAGGCCCCACTTATAGGAGTATCACTATATGCCCAAGAGTATCTTGTGTATAACCATAAAATGTTATGAAAATTTTATAAGTATCTTGTAAATATTGATTTGTATAACTAAGAGAGTATAGGAGTGTTACAATGCACACATTTTTTTCTTGATCCATTGTCTATCATAATGCTATGTATTTATTTATTGTTAGCATATACTCAAACAAAGAGTTCATGTCTATCGAGATCATCCTCAATAACTACATTTTCAACAAATGTAATCATAGGATGTGGTGGTTATTTGCTTGTAATTTTAATAATGATGTTATAAAGTGGATTCCCATGTGTATAAGGAGGAGGATGATAATTCTATGCATAATGTATTTAAAAATTATCCTTATTATTTTTCACTTAATGATTTGTAAAAGGATATTTATACATTTTGAGATTTTAAATGTCATTTTCTTGTGGCTTATCCTCTTCAATAGGTGTGCCAATATCAATAACATTCTCATCAATGATATATTAAATATTATGTTTAAGTTTGAAACACCTTTTTATAGAATTCCCAATACATTAGTCACAATATGTATTGTCATGAAAACTTATAGATAGTGCTCTAGACATGTCTACTTACATTGGTGGAAGAAGAGTGATGAGATTGAATTCAATTAGATTTGACAATAATACATGAGGTGAAGGTAACCTTGAAAATTTCCTCCTTATTAGAGCTTGTAATTGAATATTTTTATTTTGTTGTGAGAGCATTAACTAAAATATTATCTTCATTATTGTTATCATTTGGCTTGCTCTTATCATTTGGCTTACTTAAAACTTAACATTTGACGTAGAAAGAGTAGGTAAAGTACAATTGAGCTTATTCAAAGTATGAAATTTTACCTCATGCTCTTTAACTTATGGCATAGATTATTAAAATATTTGACCTTATCAAACATAATATAATATTGAAGTGGAGATATCAAAATTTGAGTGAAGATATATTGAAGCTCGTTATTATCCAATTTTTTTTGTCAATTTTTCTAACATAGCCTTGTATCTTAGAAAATATTCACTTATTATTTTATTTACCCTTATTTGAGATTTGAAATTTGAGAATATGATATATTATCACCAATGTTGATAGAAAATTGTGTTAAAATTTGATTTTACAAAGGATTGAAGTAATTTAATAATTGAAAAATAATATCATAAAACCATCTAAGAGCATATTATTTGAGACTTTTTGGAAATACCTTTTTGAACAATTTTTAATTATTTAAATGCACTAGATAAGCTTCATGGAATACACACAAATGCTATTCAATATCACCTTTTCCTTCATATAGAAGAATATTAGGATCCATAAAGCCAATTGGTAATGGATAAGATGTAATTTTAGGTGTCAAAGAGTTATGTAACAAGAAACATGAGTCTATGGAAGGGTTAGTATAATAAATGATTTTCTCAATTTTAGATATATTAGCTTATAAATAGATAATAGTATGCTATAAAGTAACATTTTTAGAAGAGATTATAGGATTATAAACATCATGAGAAGGCATATTCATGGTTTTTTTTAAAACCAAGTGATGTTCCTAAACCAAGAGATATTGCTAAGAAAGTAATTAGAGGTGAGGAAATATGAATGGATGCAATAATGGAAATGGAAATATTAGAAAAGTTACCTTGGGAACATTTATTATTTTCATATATAGTAATATATAATATGTATTTAACCTTTTTTAGATTCTCAAGAATATATTTCATAGATTTTGATTCATCAATTTCAAAAAGCTTTTCTTAAGTATTGAGTTCTACGATAAGAGATATAATGCACCCTTCAAGAGGGTGTGAAGTAGGTAATGGAAGATAACTTGAAGTTAAATATTTAATATAATGTAAATCATATGATTCCTCTTATTCCCAAGTCATTTTATATTTGACAAAAGTTATTGAAAAATAATAATGAAATGATATAGTAGTGAAACCATGTGAAATAGGAAGGCCACGAGATTTTGTAGTTTTAGCATATATTATTTACTGATTTGAAATTTAACCCATGTACCATGTAAAAAATAAATAATACCATGTTTAAAGGTAAGAAAAGATATAAAAATTTACTTCGTAATGCTATGTAATATATGAAAAAAGCATTCATTCATTGATCATGTTATGAATACAATACAAGTAAAAATCAAGGTATAAAGGGTGATATATGGAAAGGTTTGAATTATTTTGTGGGATGTAAAATATAAATTATCATTAGTTATTAGTGTCAAAATAATATTTTAGAACACTAAATATAGATGCTAAACCATTCATGTAGCATACTATCCTATCTTTTAAGATACAATGAGATTAACTTCCCTAGATGATACACTCCTCTCAGATGCACCACAAATAAAATGTCTAAAAGAGGATTTATATCATATAAAAAAGTGAACCTATGTGTTTAAAATATAATTTGAGGTACATGGAAACTAAACTTTGTTTTTAGTGATATACAATGGCTCTAGTATTATGGCACTACCCCTCACACCATGGTGTCGATAAAATAGATAACCACTCAACCCATAACAATAGTCACTAATTAGTTTTAAAATTGTTAGAACAGAATTTATAAAAATACGAAACAAGAAAATAGATAATAAAATTGAGACATTTTCGTCTATAGATATAAAAAATTCAAATTGATTGAAAGAAAGAGCTTGTGTTAGATGTCCATTTGAGGTGACAACATAATTTATTTATTATCAAATTAAATCCAAGGTGGAAGAATATTAAATTATGGGGTAAAATTTATATTCAAGGTTGAATGTTTTTGTATTTCATTATCAAGAATTTATAGAAATTTGTATGAAATCGTAAGACAAAAATCAAGAAAACATCAAGAAGTATTCTAAATAAAATATGGGTTCACAAGAATGTTTAATATTCTTTTTAATTTAATAATAAATTACTAAGAATAAATAAAATATACATATCTAAATTTTAAATACAAAATTTAAAAAATTTGTATGAGATAAAAATAGTAAATTAAAAAACAAATATGCAAACCTATCCCAAATTGAATGTATGTTGATTATGTAGGCTGACTGTAAGGACCCCTAATATGTGTCACAACCAAAACTAGTAATTCAAACTATGATGGGAAAAATATGCACTAAGAGGACAAGGTTTTACTTTAGTCTTTTATGTTGACTATGACCACATCTTAGTTGACTGAGTGATGTATTTTTCAATCTAGGTATGTGTGTCTATTTTTGAGGGTTTATTATTTGACTATGTGTCCCAATTTTCCACATGAAAGACATAAAAAATATAAAATCTAGCTCCTACAAAATTAAAAAAATGTAAATAAAATTCTAAAAGGAGGGAATATGGTTAGGGTAATACCTGACCTATCCTTGGAAAACCCCACATAGTCTGAGTTTTGCCTATGTAACATAAAAGGGCCAAAGGTTTATGTATTTATCCTTCCTAGAGTGAGTGTGTTAATATTGACTTTGATATATGAATGTAACTAGATATATTTAGTTTAATGGTTGAAAATGAGTACTCTTAGCCTAAGATAAAATAATTTTAGACTTAGTCTATAACTTTTAAAATGCTTCATAATTCAAATTGGAATGAATAGTGCTCTTTTGATCAATGTGTAGTATAATTTCTAAGTGATTTTTATATCTATTTGGGGAATCCTTGATGTGCATATATAGAGAATATTTTAAATATTTTTACTAATTAGAATTTATTAAAGTAAGGGAGGGTTAAAATATAGTGTCTCAAATTTGAAAAGTTACTTTTGAAGTATGGGGGACAAGGCCACACTAGTGGAAAATGCCACAATCTAGCCTTGTTTGATCTAGTATAGTTCTATCCCAAAAGAACAGAGACGATTAGAACTAGTTTGACATGAACCTATAATCAAAATATAAATGTTTGTATGTTGTTTTGAGTATTTGTAATAAAATGCATATAATAGTTAATGCTTTCATAGATATTTTAATCTAATGAAATGGTGAATAGACCAAGTAATGGTAAGGATATCAAGATTAAAAATTGTTAAACACTTAATGATTAAATTTGAGTGTCTACAGTCAGTTGACATCTTCTAACTATATCAGTCTAGGTGATACAATTGGCTTAGAATTCAAGGTTAGTTTTGGGTATTGGAACCATATATACATGGGTAATATTTCATTGTTAAAATATATATCTAATTCATATACTCTACTCGCACTCATATTTATAACTCAAAGTAGTATTTAGAGAGTTTGAGGGTTTAAAAAATTATCTTATATGTCTTTTATTATGTTTTAATTGAATCTCAATAGGATAAGTCTTTGGAATTCTTAACTAAGGATATTTATGTCTTCATCTTACCATTTGAGGTCTTCAACCTACATCATATCTTGAAAATTTTCACTTGAGCCAAAGGGGGAGATTGAAGCATTGACAATTTTACCCAAAGGTAAGTATTTATATCCATAGATTCTTTCCTTTATATACTTATTATATATTTATTTATTTATTTATTTATCTATGGATGTGCATGTTTATCCTTGCTTATGATATTCCTTATAATAAATAACTTGGCATGGATATAGGATTGTTTAGGCTTTCCATTTATCATATTAGGTTTCATAAAACCCCATTTGGTTGACCATTTCAACTTAAGTTATTTACAATAACTTACCCATTATTTAATTTATATGTACCTCTTACATATCATTTAATTTAATTTTACCTCTTACCCATCATTTACTATTTTTTAATTCTTACAATCACTTACCCATCACTGAGCCCTAGTTAGAGATAAACCCACTTTCATAGTCTTAGGCTTTGGAACCCTTTCATTTTAAAATTTTAGTGTAGATCACCCTTTTCTAGGTCTACAAATATTCTAGGTCCTTACCCAATTGTCCAAGTATATGTAACTTTGTTAATTGACTATATTCGAGTCCTATTATATTAAGAGAAAGATGATATTATTAGGTCATCCTAGCCTATACATACATAAATAAATTGTTTATATATCACTCAACCAACATAAGTTATTGATCCTACACTAATTTTATAAAACTATCACTAGATTGAAATAAGATAATAAGTAGAAATAAATTATAATTGATTTTCACAAACCAATATGTTAATCAAAGGATTATGAATTAAGTGATTTTGTGATATTATATACATTATGAATTAAGTGATTTTGTGATATTATATACATTTCCATCACATAAAAAAATGCAATATCAAATCTAATATAAATTTTATAAAAATCAAACCCCATAATATATGGGAATTATCCAATAAAAATTAATATAAAGTTGGGTACTATTAAGTGTTAGTTGTAAACAAAAACTCATATTAGGTATTGGATATACATCTATGTTATTTAATTTTTAGGTATGGTCATTCCCATGTTTTCAATAAATTTAACATACAATGATTTTTGAATAACTTTAATCTTATATTATTGAGTTGGTGCCTTTTATTATTATATTTACATTACATTTTTTTATTTCATATTATGACCCTTGATTATTTTTCTATCTACACATGTTTATGGCTCTTGATAACTAGTCATATAATACTCAATATTGATGCTACATATTCAATATTACACTACATATTATATATCTATACAATGAACCTCACTTCATGAAAATTTATGTTATAATTTATTCTTATCTCTTTGGTGACTACCTGATTTGACAATTTTGGGTTCATACATAATTTTTTTTATGTTAAACACTTAATGTGTCACATTAGAGTATTCATAACTATGACATTATACTTTGAGATGTCTTATACACTTTTTGTGTTTTAATATATTTTTTATTCATTGAACCATAATTATTGTGACATGTTGTGCATCTATTCTTGTGTGTTATCACTTTAAAAATAAAAAATATATAATTACATTAATAAAATTAAAAATATTATTTTCCATTATTTTATTCATATGATAAATATCATACTAATCTACTTATACTATAGTTTTATATTTCATGTTTTAAATATGTGATTTTAATTGTATACTATAAGTGGATGATATTCAATATATAGTATTTATATATGTCAATAGATGTAAATATGCAATCAGGGAATATTCATACATTAATATTTTAGATAGTGAAATATTTTTGGCTTACCATTTTATATATAGAGATATTATAAATAGATCAAACATATTTTACTATAATTTATGTTTGGTGTGTGAACATTCATGTCTACATGTTGATGTTACGTGGATTATTTAACCATTATGGTTAGTACTTGTGTGTGTGTGTGTATGTGTGTGTGTGTGTGTGTGTGTGTGTGTGTGTGTGTGTGAGAGAGAGAGAGAGAGAGAGAGAGAGAGAGAGAGAGAGAGAGAGAGAGAGAGTTTCATCTTGATACCATATCATTTATGATTATACTATGACTATGATGAATTTTTTATACCTAACATTGTTAGAGGCAAATGACATATAATACATATATTCCCTTGATATGAGAACCAATATCACCCATGTCTCCTTAATCTTACTATATAAATTATTTTTATATGAAGAACATATTGGGAATTATTATTTATCCCTCTCACATTTGATCCTATCATCTATATATTGCCACTTGCGGGTATTGTGATAGTTTTTCATAAATTTATCATTACAAAAGCATATATATATACACATATCTTCATTATCAAATGGAATGATTCACATTATCTATACATGAACACCATTAATCCTACATCACTTTTTTGGATCCACATCAACAATATTCCTTGAATTACTATACTAGTGAGTAACTATTCCATACATACCATTTAAATCTTGGCACATTATGATTATCATACTTCCTATATACCAGATTATATAATACATAATGATGTACATGGATTATAGATTATAAACATGGGAATTATACCTATATGATCCTTATGAGCTATCCATTTAACAACATTAAATATCACTATATTAGTATATTAGGCATTCAACCATGATTTTACATACTTTATGCAACATGAAAATTTAATCATATAATTTTCTTGCATCTAACCTACTATGGGAATTCACATATAATGTTTTTATGATAGTTACATGTTTTATTCAAAATTCAAGATCTTATAGGCTATTTAATATATAACTAGACATGGTGATTATAACTATATATTTTTTGAGAAGAGTGATTGCATGCATAGGTTATTAAATCCCTCACCTCAAAAGGGGGAATATATTAGATCTTTTTTATATTAATTTCAAGTGAATTTTAGGCATGAGAATTTTCTAGAGTATATTCAAGTGATATTAAAGAATGAGAACATTTGAGACAAATTTTAAGAGAAAGTAAGGCATGATCATTTTTTAAGATTAATTTCAAATAAAAAAAGGAAGTGTTGGCCAATTTTGGCCTACATATGGAAATTTTCCTAGATGGATTAATTTTTAGAGGTTTTGGTATGGAGTGATGAGCTAATTAGAGTTCTAGATGGAGTGATTGGTCCAAAGATCTCATATTGCTTACAAAGCTTTTGAAAAACTTTAAGCAAGCTTAAAGTGCTAGTTGTTAATAATAATTAAGTAGGTCATAAAATAGGTTTAAGGTTGCAAGGTGAAAAAGACCATCAAGGTTTCATGGTGTTTTAAGCATTCAATAACATGAAATGGATGGCATAAATCCTTAGAAGTTCATTGGAGCCTTATAGAAAGATAAAAATTTCTTACACAAGTTTAGAAGAACTAGACCATCACAAGCACATCCTGTAGAAATGGACAAATCAACTTGATTGTGAATTTAATAAATGTGATTTGGGAAGCCTCTTAGGAAAAAATACCACATGGAAATGATGATTTTTGTCCCATGAACATCCTCTAAAAATTTCATGTCTTGATGAATTATCTATCTCAAGATATAATACTTCAAATTTAAACTTGTAGAGTGAACATGCATGAGGATGTAAAATTTGAGATATCACAAATAGCCATTTAAATTTAAATTTTCCCAATTTGAACGTAGAGTTGATAAGTATCTAAATATTGAGAGATAATATTTATTCTAATGGTGAGTGATGATCTGATAGATGTTAGTGGGTCCCAAAGATCCAATGACATACATTCAATCATAATGAAGAGATCAACAATGAGCATCAAGTCAAAAAGCTAGCATGAACGCATGACTGACAAGTGGTAAGATCTTAAGTACCTGAGTAGAGATTTAATGACATGCATCACCTCATAGAGATAGTGGGTTTAGGTAGATCAATAGTGTATGTGCAATCATACACAAAGATCTAATGGTGAGAGATAAGTCAACAAGTCAATGAATCTCAAGGATGAATGAGAAGCTACCAAGTGTCTCAAATTGGTAGAAGATTTATGGCTCATGTTCATTCACATATAATAAGATTGATAGTGCATGAGAGGTCAAAGAGTTAGTAGGATCCTAAGGAATGAATGTGAAGCTAAAATTTGGCATAATATTAGAGGTCCAAATCAAGATTGATGATCAATATGAACATCAAATGTGTTATAATCTTGAAGGCCCAGATTAAAATGGCTAAAATCAAAAGTCAAAGTTATGAGATTTTGATTGGAGGTTAAAACATGATCCAAGTTGAACTAGAGTGGATTTTTTAGGATCTAACATTGTCATTAAAGCTTAGTAGAGGTAGAATAGGTCTTTTACGATCTAGTACAAAGATAAAAGATGGACTAGTAGTCTAGACGGAAGCTATACAATTTGTGGATCTTTTTGGATATATTGATTACATGAAAACCAATTATTTGAATTGGTTTTAAAATATGTAGTAAAGATATATATTCAAGATGGAGTATGGGAAGATATGAATGATTATGAACAAGTGTCTCATATTTGACAGGGTCATCCTCAACAATAAGGTACTTTTAGATGCTAAAAGTAGACTTGGGCATGGCTATGTCAATTCTATGGATATAAGGACCTTTCCCTCATAATGAAGTATGTGGAGATGCCATAGAGTCCCAAGATGAAGATATGGTAGTTAGTGAAAACAACTATAGCATTTAATATATTTTGAAGATTCTTAAGGGTTTTCCTTCATAAATAGAGTCATGACTTACCATCATTCAACAAGATATTGTCCTCTTCTATGTTTCTCAAACAACGAGAACATTTAGAGGTTATTAGGACAAATGAAAAATAGCTTATCAATAGACAATTGATGTTGATTTGATCAAAAAGGTGGTGGAGAATTCATCAAAAAGTGGTGGCTAATTTAATGATTTTTGTAGTCATGCTCCCTCTTTTCTCTCCCTTTCTCATTATTAACCATTCTTTCCATTTGAAAAGGCTCTCTCTTAGATTTTAGAAGGAGACACTCTCTCAATTTTGATAATAATTATCTCTAAATTATGTAAGAGCATAGAATCTCATTTGATAATGCTAGACCATATCAAAAATTGTATGAAAGACCTCTTGAAGTTAATAAAAAAATTCTTTGCATATCTCTTGCTTTTGAACTATGTTTAGTAAAATTGTGCATTATGGTATTGTGAAGGAGAATCTTCCATACCCACTATCCTTATTTATTGACTATTTTAGGGGGTTTTTTAATTGATTTTAGGTCTATATTTATGTTATTTATTCCATTAATGTAATCTTGGTTTGAGTCTTAGAATTCCTCTTGGCTTCATTCATTCCTTCCTAAACCTAGTGTACAAAATAGTTATGAAATTAGCTAGATTTTGAGATTGTATGAGCTAGTATTGTCTTATGTTTATTTAGTGTATATTTCATGTTGGTGTGAGCTCTCACTTAATTTGGTTCATCACCTTGTTATCTTTTTTAGGAGCCCTTTCCCCCTTTCTAACCCTTTTTTGAGTGCAAACATTAGTATAGGTGATCCAACAAGAGTAATTTGACCTTCTTTAGAGCTTCAACCCCACCATAGGTGATCCACAACTTGGGGTTGTCCAAATATTGTAGCTAAATTAGAGGTTTCTTAAATAACTCCCCCCAAGGGTGTAAATTTATGCTACAATATTTTCTAGCATGATAAATGGGACTATAGTTCAAATAAGATTGGTCAAAGTTTGATGTTGGTTTGATCAATTTGTAATAGATATAACTTCTAAGCAACAACACCTAGTTACTCTAAAAGAACATTCAACATTTTGGTAGCAGAATAATGATTTCATCTCATGCCAAAGGTGATAATAAGGTCAAATTCAAGAGATATTTCATTTAAATGTTTTGAATTGCATTTAAATTTACTCAAAAGGTTAAGGTTTGCTAATACAAACTGATATGAAGGTAACCTTTTTTCTAAATCACTTTCAAGACTTATCTCTACAAGGAGATCTTTGTTAATCCCTTTTATAGCATTGGCAATCCTTAGAGATTTTATGGATTTAAATGGCCAAAGTCCTTTGGACATCTCTTAATATGATCCTATTCTAGTAACAACTCTTAAAAGTCCCTTATTTTATTAGATACCAAGCTACAACTCCTTCTAAACACCTCATTGATATATCCAACTTATACAAAATTAATGATATCAATGAGGAAAATGTGGCAATCAGGTTATTATCCATCTATTTCAAAGGTAAAGCCTTAGATTGGTATATAATCCTTGACGATAAATCCATTTACATGTGATACAAATTAGGAGAGGCTTTGTGTAAACTATTTGAGGATAAAAGTGACCATTTGTCACTTACAAAGTAGTTAACTGTAATAAAAAGAACCCCTTATGAAGTCATGCAAGACTTAAATACAAGGTTCTAGAAAACTTGGGATATAATCCTAGTCTCTATTTAGCCTACCCATAACTTTGCCTTCCTATACTATTTGAAGGCCCTAATTAGGGACATTATAATAATGATCTAGTCCATGGGAGGAAACACATTCCTTGATGCATATGAAGTGGTAATTAGAGCAAATAATTATCTGGTGTAGGTTGGCAAGCTTACACCTAGACCACTAGTGCCTTTGTATCCTGAGATCAGACCACCCCTATTTCTATTCCTCCCCTTTATGCCATTCATCATGTGCCTACAATTTTTTATATACCGTCACCAAAGCAAGAATAGGCTTCCACTAGTCAATCTAGTAATTCCCAAGAACATAAGAACTTTCAAGAACTTAAGAGCATGTTTCAATCCTTAGGAAATGAAATAGTAAATGTTAAGAGGCAATAATCTTTCAATATGCCTTACCAATCCTCATATAAACCTAAGCAACAATATTATCAAGCAAATTGACCACCCTATAAAGGAAATTTCCAAGGCCAAGGCCAAGGTCAAAACGAAGGACAAGGGCAACCTAAGTATAATAGATAGAGAAACTATAATCCAAATATTATAAGTACTTCCAACACCTTAGTCCCAATTAAAAATAATTTTTCTCAGGAAGCTAAGGGTACCATGTCTAGGAATTAATCTTTTAGGTAATCCATTGTCTCAAACATTGACTTCAACTAATCTTTCAATGACCAATGGCAATAGGTTGCCAATTATGGGTACAATGAAGATCTTATGGATTAGAACATAGAGGTACCCATGATGACAAAACTAGAGGAGCCTCAAAAAATTCAAGGGATTGATTGAGGACCAAGATAGTTTCATTTTATAATGGTCAATTCTGAGTAAGAAGATTGTTATGCACTTAACCAATAGTCTAGTTATATCTAAGCATACATTCTAGTGGCAACAAATACAAGGTTCAAAAGAAGGAACATGGATGGTAACTAAGAAGTGGCCAAGGAACCTCCTACCATTAATCCTTCAATATCAAATCTAAATGGACTTGATGCTACTTCAAAGGTTCTAATTGCTTCAAAGAGTCAAAATTAGGGGATTTCCTTTGTTCCCTAAATCTCACAAACTTTATGTGTAGTTGTGGCTCCCGAAACATAACCAAAGGTTGGTGATTCACCTATCAACATTGTGGAACAAATTAAAAAGTCCAATGTGAGTGCGATAATGTGGGACATGCTCTCCATGCCTGGATAAATAAACTTCCTTCAAGAAGGGTTGTCAAGAATCAAGGTTCTTGAGAAGGAACCAATCAAATAAAATGTGGTTCTCACCAATGAAACCAAAGGACATATTGAATGGAAATTAGGTAATATGGTCAAACTTCCACCCTTATACATTTTATTGATCATTTGTGACTTTTAGTACATATTTACTTAGTAAATAGTGGGGATAGAACCTCAGTAATGTCAAAGTATATAGAAAACTAGCTTGGTCTAAAATATGAACCCAAGTCTAAAGGAGTTTTACAATTTTATGATTCTTCCACCAATCCATCTATCATAATCATAAATCTCAACTTGACCCTACATGCTTGTCTTATAGTCTTAGTGGTTCAATATAATCTTAGATGTACCTCCTCATTTTTCCCTATGCCTATCCATGAAATTAACTACAAAGATTAGAGGGTATCTTCTATTAGATTGGTCATACATGGCATTTACAATAAGATATGCGACAAAGTATCAATCAAATCTAATCCCATTACTTAATTCCACATAGAGCCTTATGATCTAGATAGAATAAACCTTCATTTCACCATTCTTGATGAGGATGCACATATGGTTGGTAAATAATTAAATACTCACCCTGAGGATATACCATACATGTTCTTGGATGAACTATAGAATTAAAATCATTTGGTTGATCCCTTAGAAGGAGTTGAAGAGAGGGACATGAGTGTCTACTGCTTACATGAATAGAATCAATCCATGTCATCCATCATTAGACCTTAAGAAGATCCTAGTGGCTTATGTAAATTGTTCTTTGATTGGTTCAAGGAGTAAACATGGAGTGGGTGTAGGTGCAATATTATTATCTCCTTCTAATGACAAGTATTTCTCTTCTTACAAGTTCCAATTTAGTTGCTCTTGTAATGTAGTAGAATATGAGGATCTTATCCATGGCCTTAAATGGGATAATAAGAGAGGGATCAAGTAGTTGAAATTTTATGGGGATAGTGAGATGATAGTGCACCAGGTCAGAGGAAAAAATATCACCAAGAATCCCTTAATGAACTCTTACAAACATAGAGTTTGGGACCTAATTGAGGATTTTAAGGCCTTTAACAACTAAGCAATACCAAGAAGCTAGAATGGACATGATAATAGATTGGAAGTTATGGGATCTCAATTTTATATCCCTAATGAGTTAAAAAATACCAAGGTACAACCACATATCAAAGTGGTGGTGATACCATTAGTACTAGATAATGAAGCTCATTAGCAGGTCTTTGAGAATGACAAGCAAATTCTTATTTCTTGCAATAAAAAGCAAAATTCTCTTTAATGAACCAAGAAAAGTTCCAACATCAATATAAACAAAAAATAGTTCAATTGAGATATAATAATATTATTAAAGGGCTTTTCACCCTTGAAGTTATTTTACATGAAGGAGATCATATGAGAAAAGACAAGGCAGTAATGTCAACAAACAAAAAGAGCTATGAAATATTCATTATCTTCAAATAAAAGCTACTCAAACATGGAAAGGTAAGCACTAAAGTTGAAAGGCATGATTTCATATAAGTTTGGAAAGAATATACATATATCTTTTCTTAGGAATATAGTGATATGAGAGGATTTGATCCCAAGATGGCCCAATACATTATGGAACTAGAGGCTAATGCCAAGCCTAGTAAGTAGAAACATAGACCTAAAAAATCAAAAATTGAAGAGCTTATGAGGAAAGAATTGGCAAAATTAATTTAATCCAAGATCATCTTTCCCATTAAACACTCCTCATGGGTAGCCAATTTAGTGCATATTAGGAAGAAGAGTGGGGAGATCATATTGTGTGTTGGCTTTAGGGATATAAATAGGGTGTCTTTGAAAGATAATTATCCTTTGTCATCCATGGAGTAAATTATTTAGATAGTTGCTAGTTTAGAGCAGTTTTCCCTTTTAGATGGGTATTCATTTTACAACCAAGTGTTGGTAAGAGAGGAAGAGCAGTATAAGACTGCCTTCACCACTAAATGGGGAACATATGCTTACCAAAAGATGAATTTTGGATTGTCAAATACAAGAGAAACTTTATAAAGATCTATGGACATGGATTTACAAGGGTCGTTAAATCAAATGGTACTATTTTACTTAGATGACATCATAGTTTTCTCCAAGAAAGATAGTGACCACATGTACCTTCTAAGGTTGATCTTTAAAATATGAAAAGAGTATGGGATCTCTTTAAATCCTAAGAAATTTGTGTTTATTATTCATGAAGGCAAACTTTTGGGTCACATTATTTCAAAGGAAGGACTATCCATTGACCTAAACAAAATAAGTGCCATCTTATCACTCTCTTTACCTAATCACAATAAAGGAGTCTAGAGATTCCTTGGGAAGATAAACTTTGTGAGAAGGTTTATACCTAGTTTTACAAACTTTGTCAAACCCATCACCACCATGTTGAAGAAGAGCCAAGTCTTTTCTTGGTCAAATGAAGGTATAACAAAATTTGAGTCCATCAAGCAAGCCATTACCCAAGCACCCTCACTCATGAACCTTGAATTCTCAAAGGATTTCATATTATATACTTTTTTTAATATTGAAAACATATCAGCTATGTTGATGTAGAAGATTGGTGAAGGAATTAAGCATCAAATTTATTTTTTTAGTCAAGGGCTAGAAGGATATGATGTGAGGTACACTTTGATAGAAAATTAGATTCTTACAACTTGTAGAAGCTTAAATTTTTTTAGACCAATGCTTTTCAATAACAAGGTCTGTCTTATGGTGTCTCATCTTGAAGTTAGGGATTTCTTCTTTAACAAAGACTTGAATGGGAAAAGAGCAAGCTAGATTACCAAGGTTATGGCATATAATGTGGAGATCAAAGTCACCAAGCTAGTAAGAGGTAAAGGCTTGTGTGATCATATGGTATATGATCTTAAAGAAGACAAATAATTTGTTTTTGTGGCATAAGACAACTCACAAATAAATGCACCTCTACTTCATAATAGTTAGTTCCAAGATATGACACATTTATTGATGATAAGAGAATGCCCTCAAGGTTTAGACAAAGAAATAAAAAAGGTATTTCAGGCTTTAGTTGACATATTATGGATTAATTGATGGTGTTCTTTTTATAAGGGACCTTGATGGAGTACTAATTAGGTGCATAGATAATAATCAAGTGACAAAGCTCTTAGAGTAGTTTTATGATGGATCTGAAAGAGGACATTTTGCTCCAAGAAAAACAACAACAAAAGTAATGAGAGTTGGTTATTATTGGCCTAGTATTTTCAAATATACCTATGCATGGGTCAAGAAATATCATAAGTGTTATGTATTTATAGGAAAACAAAGATTAGTAGCTCTTCCACTCAACCCAATCTAGGTGGAGTAACCCTACACGAAATGGGGGTTAAACTTCTTAGGGATGATAAATCCACCTTAAAGTGTAGGGAATAAATGGGTGTTCACTAAAAATGACTATTTCAATAGGTGGCTGGAAGCAATTTCCTTGAAAGAAGCTAATGAGATAGCAATATTGGACTTCTATGTTAACATAGTGATTAGGTTTGGTGTCCCAGCTACTATAATTTAGATAATGCATTGGCATTTATTGGTACAAAAACAAGTGAATGGGAACTTAATTTGGATATCTACCTTAGCACATCCTATAATTACTAACCCTAAGGAAATAGATTGGCAAAGTCCATAAATAAGAACTTGATAAGGATTATCTAGATGACCATGAAAGAGACTCAAAGAGTGTGGCATACAAAGCTAAAGATAGCCTTATAGGTGGACAAAGTGACTCCTAAATCTACCATTGGAAATTATCCATATGTATTTATATATAGAATGGAATACAAATTGCCCATTTCTCTTGAAATACTTGCGTTAGAGTTAACCCATTAGTTTGAGTTGATGGAAAGTGAGCCTATGAACTTGAGGATGATGAGCTCATAGAACTTGAAGAAATGGCATACCTTACAATGAAAACATTAGAGTCACATCAAGCTCAGGTCAAGAAAGCCTTTGACAAGAGATCCATAACAAGGGACTTCAAGAAGGGAACCTAGTCCTCAAATTGAGCTCAAATAAGGCCAATATAGGCAGCCATACCAAGTTTGATAGCTTGTGGAGTGGTCCTTATTTGATCCATGGATACTAATAACATAATGTTTTTCAGCTTGTCCAACTGGATGGAGATGTATTACACATTCCATTCAATGTCAATCATTTAAAGCCTTGTTATTAGAAAATTTTATAGATATTATATGATATTGTAACATACTAGAGTATTTTTCTATGCTTTCCTCTAAGTTCCTTATGCGTATTTATTTTAGTTGTGTGTTTTCCTTTCAATAAATGCCTTGGGAATAGTTGTTTGTTTTATTTCTTTTTGGTCTTTGCTTCAAGAAGAAGTCTTATGGAAAGGGTCAGCTTTGTGCTAGTTTCATGATAGTAGGGAGGAAATATTGAGACTCCATGCCCAATAGATTATTTCAAGGCCACTAATTTCTTGCATAACAGGCATGTAACCCTAGGATGTCATCAAAAATGTTTGCCAATTTTGGCCTATATATGGAAATTTTCCTAGATGGATTAGTTTCTAGAGGTCTTGGTATGGAGTGATGAGATGAATAGAGTTCTAGATGGAATGAATGGTCTAAATATCTCATATTTCTTGCAAATCTTTTTAAATACTCTAAAAAATCTTAAAGTACAATTTGTTGATATTTGATAAGTAGGTCTTGAAATAGGTCTAAATTTGTAGGGTGAAAAAGAGCAATAGGGTCTCATGGTGTTTCAAGAATTTAGGGACATGAAAAGGATTTCAAAAATACTTAAAAGTTCATTATCACCTTCTAAAGAGACAATATTTTCTTGTACAAGTCTACAATAACCAGACCATCACACGCACATCATGTAGAAATGGATAGATCAAATTGATTATACATTTAATAAATCTACTTAGGGAAGCCTCTCTGGCCAAAATACCATGTAAACATCATGATTTTTGTCCTATGAACATCCTTTGCAAATTTCATGTCTTGATGAGTTATCTATCTCAAGATATAAAGATTCAAAGTTAGACTTGCCGAGTGAAACATGTGTAAGGATATCAAATTTGAGTCATAAAAATAGCCATTTAAATTCAAATGTTCTGAGGTTAAATGAAAATTTGACAAGTCTCTAAATCTTGGGAGCTAAGATCAAATATAATGGTGAGACGTGATCTATCAGATGTTAGTGTGTCAAAAAATCTAATGGTATGTGTTCAATCATACCAAAGAGATCAACAATGAGGATCAAGTCAAAAGGTCAACATGAACACATGATTGATAAGTGCCAAGATCTCAAGTACCCAAGTAGATATTCAATGGTTTGCATCACCTGATAGAGATAGTGGGTCCAAATAGATCAATGATGCATGTGTAATCATACATAGAGATCTAATAATGAGAGGTGAATCAACAAGTCAATGAATCTAAAGGATAAATAAGAAGTTTTCAAGTGTCTCAAATTGGAAAAATATATATGGCTTGTGTTCATTCCTATAGATCAAGATCAATGGTGTGTAAGAGGTCAAAGAGCTAGTAGGATCTTGAGGAATGAATGTGGAGCTAATAGTTTACACAATATGAGAGGCCCAGATCAAGATTGATGGTCAATATAAAGGTTAAAGGTGATATAAAATTGAAGGCCCAGATTAAGATCAATGGTTAAAATCATAGGTCAAAGTTATGAGACTTTAACTAGAGGTTGAAACATGACCCAATTTAAACTAGAGTGGATTTTTTAGGATCTAATATTTCCATTAAAGCTTAGTAGAGGTATAATAGGTCTTTTAAGGCCTAGTATAGAGATCAAAGATGGAATAGCAGTCATCTAGAATGAAGTTATACAATATGTGGATCTTCATGGATATATTGACTATACAAAAACTAATAAAAGTAGACTTGGGCATGGCTCCATCAACTCCATGGATATAAGGACCTTTCCCTCATAATGAAGCAAGTAGAGATAGTTTAGAATCCCAAGATGGAGATTTGGTAATTAGAGAAAGTAATTTTAGCATTTAATAGATTTTTAGGATGCTTAAGGGTTTTATTTCATAAACAGAGTCATGACTCACCATCATTCAACAAGATATTATCCTCTAGTGTGTTGCTCAACTAATGAGAAGATTTAGAGGCTATTGGGATAAATGATAAATTGATTATCAATAGATAATTGGTAATAATTTGATCAAAAAGATGGTGGATCATTCATCAAAAGGTGGTAGCTCACTTAGCAATTTTTGTACTCATGCTCCCTCTTCTCTCTCCCTTTCTCATTATTACACATTCTTTTCATTTGAAACGGCTCTCTCTTGGATTTTAGAAGGAAACACTCTCACAATTTTAATAAAAATTCTCTCTCATTTTTATAAGAGAAGAGACTCTTATTTGATAAGGCTAGACCCTATCAAAATGTGTATGAAATAAATCTTAAAGCTAATAAAGACTTTCTTTGCCTATCTCTTGTTTTTGAACTATGTTTAGTAAACTTATGCATGATGGTATTGTGAAGGAGAATCTTCCATTCCCATTGTGCTTCTTTCTTGAATATTTTAGGTCATTTTTTGGTTGATTATAGTTCTACCATTAATGTAATCTTGGTTTCAGTCTTAGAATTCCTCTTAGCTTCATTCATTGCTTCCTGAACCTAGTGTATGAAATACTTATATAATTAGCTATATTTTGAAGTTGTGTGAGCTAGTACTATCTCATGCTTTTTCAATGTATATATCATGCTAGTGTGATTTCTCACTTAATTTGGTGCATCACCTTATTATATTTATTATGATCCCTTTTCCACTTTCTAACCCTTTTATTAGTGTAAACATTAGTATAGGTGATCCATCAAGAGGAATGTAGCCTTCTTAGAAGGTTCAACCCCACCATAGGTAACCCACAACCTAGGGTTGTCCCAATAGTGTAGGTCAATTAGAGGGAGCCTGAATAACTACCCCCCAAGGGTGTAAATTGATGCTACATTAGGAAGGTATCCATAGAGAAAAAACATTATCTACTTAATTTATAAATAATCATCCTACAAAATTACTCTTTTTATGATGCATAAACCCATATAGATATATCATCACATATGTAATATATTCTCCTCACTATCCTATCCATATGTATAGAGTTCCTCAAGTTGAGTGTTTATAGAGTTCCTCAAGTTATTATTACTCTCCTATACATACCTCAAATCACAATTCAATATTGACCTCCTATGAAGGTTCAAAAACTCCCATAGAAGTGGTATATATGTTTAACACTTGTCACAAAAGTTTTCAATTAGAATAGGAGCATTGTTTTTCACATTATGGAAGATTTTAGTTTTATATAGAGTAAGTGTATTCATTTGTATTATATTTAAAATTTAAAATTTTAATCTTGTTAATATTTAAATTTTTGAATATAATGAAAGATTCATATATGGAATTAATTACTTTTTTAAAAATGGTCATTGTTCACAACTACACTAAAGTTTGGTAATTTTAAAATGTGTGGATGGATGCATAACATAAAGGCTTATTCATCCCCTCCCCCTGTAAATTAAAGTTACACACTTCAATTATGTATAATTATATTTTGGAACATGCATGCATGAATCATATATACACATAAAAGTGTGGTAGTTATGTAGATACTTAATTTTGGTACAAGCCTTACTATAATAATTTTTTTGGCATTGTTTTGTGTATTTGGGTCATTAAATTCAATTAATAACTTATTCACCAGTTATTATCTTTTTATTATTATTATTTTTGTCAAGTGGTGGTGTCATTTTATTTTATTTTTCATTATGTTATGTTTTGGTTGTGCTTATGATATTTCTATATTATCTATGTTATTGTTTGTTTCTTCCTTTGTAATAGGAATTATGGTCTATCAATCTCACCCTAGGTGTGATTGACAAGCTCACTAATATTTTCATCTTTTTTATATGGAACCTTCTACCCATGGTCATTTAATATCACTTTTTTGATCCATTTTGTTTTCCCATTTTTTATTAGCTTTTGCATTCCAATATATATTTTATTAATCTCATGAGAAGACTCCATATAGAAATCATATATAAGAATTTATGAAGAAAGAAGATAATACGACATCATCTGGAATAATTTTGATTGAGGTTCCATAAAAAATTATAATCTATTGGTATTAATTCATTTTTCAAGTATATGATTTACATTGGTTTATCTCTACTCAAGGGCTTGCAACACATCTTGTACCAAAATTAAACTAGATGAATTTTGCATGTAGTTGTATCTCACACTTAAGGAGAAAACAAAGATTCTTTTCTAAATTATCCATATTCACTACACATGAACTATAAGGGGTCCAATTTTTTCATGTAGGATACATAGTTGAAACACCTTATGGTTTCCCACCCCATATAATTCTTCCCTTATATTTTTATAACATCTCTTAGAAAGTTATGTTAAGCATATTAAAGAAGGAAAATTAAGAACTTTCGTCCACAAGTTTTTAAATCTGAAAATTAATGTAGGTAATAAATCTAATGGTGAACATGCATAAAATAATTCATAATTAAAAATTTAATACAAGACAAGAATAATGTAGGAGGAAAAGATCAACCTTCAAAGCTGATTAACACCTATCTCACCTAGAATACAAATGATGAAGGAATCAATATTGTACATACACAATAATAGCATTAAATTTGACACAAAGGTTTATATAGGCATGTATAATCTATATTCACACTTAAAAATGTATATATCATTAATGTTTTTTTGTTTAAATTTTTTTTCTTTCATATTACCTATTGATTGTTTTCAAATTTCCAAATTGGCATGTTTACTATTTCTATACAATAGGGTGGATATGAAAGTAATATATTAAATTATTAAATGGTAAATATATCTTATGAAATAAATTTATCTTGTTATTAATTATATTCCACCTAAAATAAAATTAGGGTAAATCAAGATCCTAAAATTACATTAACTTGACATATAATGCCTAGTTACATATGTTCTAAGAATCTACAAACTATTCTATCAATTCTAATTATATCACCTTGTAAGAGTTAAACTATATAAAAACACATTTTAACTAATATGTGTGCATTATAATTGATTCAATTGCATAATTAAGCCCATTTACCATGAATATATTATATTAATTTAAGATTTTATACAACCCACGCTTATCTTTGTAATACTTATAATGCCACATCTAACTTTCTATAACTTGGAAAAAATATTTTACATAATTTTATAGATTTTAATGTTAGCCTATCTCTTTAAATGTATACATACAATATATTGTACCATAGTTTATATTTTTATTAATCATCTTATATGTCAAGCCTTTCATGTGAATTCCTCCCATGAAAATGTGTTTACCTCATCTTCTTCTAAGTATTAAATTTATATTCTATAATTTTATTACATTCAAATAATTTATCCCCTTTGTTTGTGTTTCTTGCTAAGCTACATTGGTTATTTCATCTTGATTATCGATCCCATTCCGCACACTTGTGAAACTTTCCCTATATTTCAAACATGCATATCAAGACCTTCTATCTTAGCATGCACCAATTCATAATGGAAGTTATAGGAATTTTTAAACACTCCTATTACTCACTCTTTTGTATTTCCCCCTTTGTATTTCTCATTTTATTTCCTTATCTTCCATTGAATTATCCCCTAGTATTATTTTATTACTTGATTTAGTTATCATTACTTATTTTATCTTATTCCCCTTAGTTTATTTTTTGTATTATCATCTCCTTCTTATGGAAAATCTATCAAAATAAATAAATATTATAAAACATACAAATCAAATATTTGTTTTCCTTTATCTTTTTCAATGGATACATATAATGCTTATTTAATTGTGATATAGGTTTACATATACATCTTAGGTAAAATATTTTTGAGGCATTATTTGAGTGGGTATGATGCTTGATATAAATATTATCTATGATCATGTAATTACATATGCTTTAAGGTTATATTTATGCCTTGTTGATGCCTAAATGTGTATCACAAGTGACCAGAGTGATTAATAAAACTTATCATTTTAGAATTCTTGGAATTCAATGCATGAGTTATAAGTTATGATAATCTTATTATCTATTGATGAAATAGAGGCAAAGTAATTAGATTGTTCATAAAATTTATAATGTTTGGTGGTTGGGTGCCACCATGGCCAAATAGTTTATCTATACAAAATATGAAGTATTCTATTCTAATTAGAGTGAAATAATCAAAATGTAATCTAAGAACTAATCTAAGATGAATATTTACAATGACAATTAAACTAGAGTGGTCTGGTTAAAGAAGGAGAAAACAGAAGGGTAGGGTATAAAGAAATGTTGCTGATCTTCATTCCAAACATCATGACAAAGTTTAGATTTCATGTAGACATGAAATTAACTAATGTGTAACATGAAATAAAATAAGCCCAAATCCTATGACACATCAAACAAGCTCCTAAGGAAGGTGGAAATAATGTAAATAATAACCTAGTTTACTTTAAAGATTTACCCTTACAAGAAAACACCATTGGCCCAAATGTAAGAAGAGTATAGGAAATGAAATGAACCTATGAAATTTCATTAAACCTAGCATTAGCACAAGTTAAAAACTCTATAATTAAAGGTACATGACAAGAATTCATAAGAGCCATTTCAATCTAAAAATCAAAATAATCAAGTGAGAGATAATCCATGATAACAAAAGATACAAACAAATATGGACAATATTTTCATAATTATTTGCTTGTATTAGTTGCTAAAAGTTTATAAAGTAATTTTGGCTCTCAAAATTCCCTTCCTTTATAAATGAAAATACTCATTTTATATAATTAAAAGAAGTATGTTGGTCATTCATATCTAATTACAAGTGTAAGGACAACTATCCTTTATACAAAAGTTCTAGAATACACAAAACTTTTCCAAGTGGACTGACCTATAGGGAATGTGCTTACAAGTTGCACATGCCTTTTAAAAAAAGAATATTCTATTTTCAAAATATTACAATGTTTTAAAAAAAGAATATTATTAACTAACTCAAGGTCCTTGTGTCGATGTAGTACCCTATTTTTGTTGAAGAATCTTTATCTTATAGTGTTTCTCATTGATGAACTAGAGGTCAATAACAAGCTTCAAGAGAGATCCTTTCCATGATCTTCTAAGTATTTAAGATCCTTCTCAAGTTTATCTATTGCTTGTTTGATTCCCTTGGCATCTCCCATTTTCTCTTTAGATGATAGAAGTAGGCCCATGATCCTCTTTTTATCATCTATTGTTTAGCCCTACCCCTAGTTTCTACTTCCTACATAAATTTATAGGTTTTGCACTTGAATTATTCATCAGTTATAAGACTTAATGAGCTAAGTAAAGTGGATTACTTGATCAAAATATCTAATATGTAAAACATTACATGTTTCTTCTATGTGAAGTCTTTAGATAGGTCTTCCATCTACTTGGACTAGTTGCTTAAGGCTTGGATATTATCTACTAATATGGCCATGGCCGTATTCAAGTATGATAAGCTAATATTCCTAAAGTTAGAGATTAGGTTCTTGGTCAAGGCCATGATCAGGTATTTCAATTGATATCTTTAAGCCAACCTTTGGTTAACTTGGCCTATAGCCTTAGTGATTTGTTTCTCCATTATTCCATGCCTACTTCTTATATCCTTCAAAGATTTGAAAAGGTTAGTCAGGATATCCTCAAACTTTTTGAATCTATCTTCATGGATTGATAAGACAATAACTTCCTTTAAATTCATGTTTTGTTGCAAGAGACCCTTGATCATGGTTTGTAACTCTTGAGATTGGGACTGCGCTACATCAAGGACCTTTTCTTCAAATATCCTATATTTTCTTAGATTTTAGTATTCAATAGGGGTCAGACCTATGAATGGTTCTATCTTTTGGAGGGTGAATTCTTCCCAACTAACCATGGATTTATTTTCAATAACCCTTTCCAAACTAGCAGTCTATGTATTAAATTAAACCTTACTAATGATTAAGTTATCTTTACATTTAGGGTTTCCATTTTTGTCCCACTTGACTCTCCCAAGGGAGCCATCCTTTGTTCTACTTCTTTCTAAAAGGCCATAATCTAAGGCTTGATCTCATCATGCATAGTTATTAATAAACTTTGTGATATCCCAAGGGTGGTTCAAGGTTAGTATCTTCTATAATTTTCCATATATAAACTATAAAGGGATGGTTAGGCCTTGTAACACATTATCTTCACTAAAGATTTTGACCTCACTTAAAGGATAAGTGAAGGTTAGACTATGTTTATTTTTTCCTTCTAGAACTAATGCTAACTCAACTTTCCTTTTTGGGGTAGGTGTGGTAATAGGAGCCAAATCCATTATCACTTCTTTCTCCTTTTCTTTTTTTTCTCCTTACCTGAAGCTTCATATACCTGGACATCTTCATCATCTAATTGATAAGTACTAGATAACATTTATAGTGTATCTTATAATATTTCACCAGGATATAATTCCATTATGTCAATACATTTAATTATTGACCTTGGATCCTTAGGTTGGGCTGAAGATGATGCCACCTCACTAGGTCTCCTTTCTTCAAGTATATGTGTCTTTGTTTATCGCTAAGCTGGATGAGGTCTAAAGGATTGACTCCATAGAAAATGGTACTACCTTGAAATGAGTTACCATATATCATCATTCCCTTTATGATATCTCATCAATATGGCCTCTAAGTTGATGTGATTTTTTAATCTTGATAATACCTTGGTGAAGGATGATTCCTTTGTGTACATTGAGTCATAAACACCAAGCAAATGTTCATATGTCACAGTTATCATTTTTGCTCTCAAGTAACCCACTACCTTTCCTTGGGGATCCCATAATATTATTTCATCATGTTGAAGTTTAAAAGAGGCTTTGTGTTTTGAAGTAGCCTCAATATTATTCCATTACTGAAATACAACCCTACTAATTATCATTGATAGGGTATGTAATAGTCCCTTCCTCTTGCTTTTACCTACATCATCTATACTGTTGCATGAATATTTTGTCAACCAACTAACTAATGAGAAAAATAGGTCTGATCAACCACATCAAGGGAGATTGGTCAGCCAAGTGTGTAGGTTTACCACATCAAAAGGGGACAAATCTCTCCTCTCATCAAGGGGAGGTTCCCTATAAATATGAGGAGGCTATATACTATAAATATATGCAAAAAATAACATTCAGGGGTAGAATATCACCATCCATCTCTCTTCTTTTAGAGATGATGCTCACAAACAAAGGAGAAAATCTTGGTGGTAAATTTGAAGGTACTTCTCTTCTTTCAGAAGTGGTCTTACAAGAAACAACAGGAGTTCTTTCGGGTAGGAAATAAGTAAGTAGTAACAAGATGTAGTAACCAGTAGAATGAAGGGTAGCACAAAGTCTCCACTTTAGCTACCTGAATAGTGAAAACCAAAATATAATGGGGCCACAAAGTCATCCCAAGATCCTTTATATAGAATATAAAATAGACAAATAGACTAAAGGCAATTGTGGTCATCACAAATTCCTTCTACAACTGGCTTTAGGACACCTTCCTGATTACTTCCACAAGTTCTACTTGTTAGATTAAATAAATAAGAACACATTAAGAAGATAGACATAAGAACAATATCCTAAAATGACATAAGCTATAACAACACAAAGTCTACAAGTAACTTGCTTTCTCATTCAGATAAAATAATATGAACAATAATCTTAGCTCAAAGTCTCAGTATTTGCCTTTCAATTTGGGCAGAGCTTTGCTCCTATAAAATGAAAAAAACTCCCTTGCATAAAATAATATTTTAAAATATATAACAGCCCAAAAAAGTCTAGCATTTTTTTCCTTGGAGTGACCCATATTGCATTCAATGCTTTAAATGTGTCTTTAATTTTATTAAAGGACCATGTTGAAAATAAGATGGTTGCCTTAACTATGGCATGTCATTTCATCTCATATGTCTTCTCTTGGGTCTAGATCATCTGGTCTATCCCCTCTGATGTCTGTGCATCTATCCATTTTGTATTTACTCTAAGGGAGACCAATAGGCCATGCCTTTAATGTTTTCAAGCCAAAATATCTATTTTGTAGACTATTATACCTATTGGAATAACTACTACATAGATATTTTAGCCTTTCCCCCTCTTTGGCTTTGTCTTTCTTCTAGAATTTGAGCTCTTAGGTCTACATTCCTAGCTTTGATGGCTCTTTCAACTTCTCCTCTCGGTGGTTCTCCCTTTTGGCCTTTACCTTTATGCCTTTGAATGCATCCAAGTATGCGCTCAAGTCTGTAAAGATCAATGGCTAGTTGGTTTCCATGAATTTGACATCTACGGGCCTATCATCTTCCTTGGAAATTCCTTCATCTTTGTTGTTTGATCCTTTTTGGAAGAGACCTTCCCTTCAGGGTCTTAAGAAATAGTTCATTTTCTTTGGTGAGAGTGCCCTCATAAGGGTACCTACCTTTTAGGGTCTTCAGGCTTCATCGGGCTCTAATTCCTTTGGGATTTTCCTTCGTCCTTCGGATAAAAAGTCCAAATGAATTATTCCTTTCCTTACCCACTCATTTCTTTGCTTTAGATTGGCCTTCAATTTCTTTAGGCTTTCTTCCCAGGTGAATTCCTTTAGACAAAATGTCTGAAGGAATTCCTTCAGATAATTTGTCTGAAATAATTCTCCTTTTCCTTAACCATTTTTTCACCTAAAGGAAATCTAATGCCTCTTTCACTTAGTAATTTCCTTTGGACAAAAAGTCTGAAGGAAATGTTCCCTTTTATCCTTTGAACAAATCTAAAGGAATTCCATCTTTTCCCACTTTTGCTCACTACCCTCTGTAAGGGCACTTGACCTTGGCTCATTACCCTCTGCAAGGGCATTTATTCCTTTGGCTTTGGGATAGTCCCCTGAACCTGTCGATTGAACCAATTGATTGAACCAACTTTGGTTTAATGGTTCAACGGTTCATTCCATTGTTTTTTGCTAAGTCTTTTGGCCACTTGAACCAAACACATTGAACCAATCGCTTGTTTGAACCTTTAGAACTATTGAACCCATTGAACCTTTAAACCAAAAGGGTTCAAGTATCAATGGTTTAATGGGTCAAGCCTTCTTTTAGCTAAGTGTTTTGAAGCCATTAAACTGTGAAGCGGTTGAACTTGATGAACTTTTGACAAAGTGCTTAGCTCTTTGTCGATGATGTTTAACCTTTGAACCCATTGAACCTTTTTTGGTTCAAGGTTCAATGGTTCAATGGTTTAATGGTTCAATCCTTGCTTAGAAGCTTGCCGATGAACAATTTTGGTTGAACCAAGACACTAAACCAATTCTAAAAATGCCTAAATGTTGGAAACTTGCTCCTTTGATAGAAATTGCCTATTTAAAGCCATTGAACCTATTAATTTCAAGCCTGCAGGGTTCATAGAAACCTACCTACAGAGTCCATAGAAAAGAGTCCACAATTTTTCTTCCTACAAAGTCTATAAAACTGAGTTTATATTTTTTTTTCCTATACAGTTTGTAGAAATGAGTTCATAGTTTTCTCTAAATTTCCTCTAACTTTGAAAGAGTCTATAGAAATCTAGCTTTTGGAGTCCATATAAACCTATCTATAGAGTCCATAGTTTCCCACCTATGGAATCTATAGATACGAGTTCATAGAAATCATCCTATAGAGTCCATAGATTTAATCCTACATATTCCATAGAATTCTACCTTTGGAGTCTGTAGAAATCATCTGTAGGGTCCCTTAGCTGAAAAAGTTTGAAAAATAGAGAATTTGAAGGCTCATAACAATCTTTTAGAAGAGAAGAGATAATTTTTGGCTTGTAAGACCAAAAATAGTTAATGTGTTGTCCCAAAAATGAGTGGTAGATTTTGGGAACAATAGCTAGCTCTAGTTGGGGAAATTCCCTTAGTTAAGATTTTGAAGCAACTGAGGGGAGTAGAAACTAGAATCTCCAGTGCCTTGATGTGTGCCATTAGGCTATGGAGTTGTGCCAACCAACAAGAAAGCAAGGTGCCAAAAATGAAAATGAAAAGGAAAAGCACAAAATAGAACTAAATACTATACAAATATACATATGTATAGATGATCTTATTTGATACTTCAAGAGTTGAAGTGCTTCAAATGCTACCCATTGTGAGGCAAAGAAAAGAGCGTGCCATCTTGGTACTTCAATAGGAAAATATTTTCATCATTGAGCTCATAGATGTTAAATGGGACTCTCCATAGGGAATCGAATTTCCCATGCATTCCCTTTGGTTCTCTTATCTTGTCCCATAAAAGGACTTGATCTCCAATCTAGAAATCTTAGTTTTTTGTTTTCTAGTTGAAGAGATTCTTCACCAAACTTTGGTGTGTAGCAATTCAGTCCACCACCATAGTTCTCTACTCATCCAGCTCAGTCAAGCACATGACCTTATTATCAATGGAGCTTTCATATGTCTGATCTTTGACTGCCTTTGCCAATTTTAGTGCTGGCAATTATAGGGTGATCAGTATCTCTACATTGAGACCATATAAAAGTTGGAATGGTGACATACCTATCACCCTTTTGGGTGTAATCCTATCTACCCATAAAGCATCAACCAATGCTTTATTCCATGTCTGTTGGTTATCATCCACTGGCTTCCTATGACGGTCACCAAGTTCTTATTGCTTGATTCAGCTTGGCCATTCCCTTATGGGAAATAATAAGAGGAGTGGGAGAGGGTAATCCCATACTAAAAACAAAAATAAGTGATCTCATGAGAAGAGAAATAGGTAGCATTACCTATCATAATCTTGGTTGGGACCCTAAACCTAGAAATGATGTTCTCCTTGAGGAAATTGCATACTACTTCTAAAGTAGCATGCTTGGTTGGAATTTCTTCCACCCACTTGGTGAAGTAATCTATGGTTGTGAGGACATAATCATGTCCAGTAGTTGAAGATGGGTTTAAAACACCAATGAAATTGATTCCCCATTGCTAAAATGGCTCTTCTATCATCACTAGCTTGAGAGGTAGGGTAGCTAACTTGGGTCTTCCAATGAACTATTGGCACAGTTCACACCTTCGTACCCATTTGTATGCATCTTGGAACAAAGTAGGCCAGTAATTCCTGGCTCACAAAATTTTATGGGTAGTTATGGGAGTATAAAAATGTCCTCCATAGGCTAGATTGTGGAAGGACTTCAAAAGTTAGTTCTACTGCTCTTTATCCACATAGTGAAAGAAAACTCTATCAAGGCTCTTCTTGTACAGGCCATTATCCCAGAGGACAAAATTGGTAGCTTTCAATTTAATAGTCCTCCTTTCTTTATAAGACAGGTGAGTAGGACACTTACCATAGGTAAGGAAATGAGCAATATCTAAATACCACTCATTTGTAGTGGATACAAAGAAGACTGTTGGCATGTCTTCTTCTTTTGATTATTCATGCCCTACTTCTTTTGGTTTGTTGTCAAAAATCAATTGGCATAGGACCTTTCCTCACACAAGCTTCATTGGCTTGATGACTAGACTAAACTCTTAGATTTTAGCAATCTAGTTGCATCTTTTTGTCCCAAACTCTTGCTGAGTTAGTATGGATTTAACTGTGGTATCAAGAACCAAGGCAGTAACATATGAATTTAGGATGTAAAAGTGGAAATGCTTCATTGCCTTTACTAATGCATAATCATGCTTCTCCATGTTTGAGTACTTCATATTATGATCTTTGAGAGGATAGATCATGAAAGAAAAAGGAGATTCCACACCTTCTTGGTTCTATTGAACCAAAATTTCTAAAAGTGTGTGTTTAGAGGCATAACTATACATTGTAAAATCCTTAGTATAATCTAGAAAAACTAGAATTAAAGCATGAGCAATAGCTATCTTGATGTCCCAGAATGCTAATTTGCCTTCCTTAGTCTAGCTGAAGGTGGCCTTTCCTTTCATCGTATCCACAATATGATGAGTCTTCTCAGTGAACTCAAGGATGAACCTTCATAAAAAATTCAATTTTTTGAAGAAAGAGTGAACTAAAATCTTACTCATGGGGAGAGTAAGCTCCTGGATGGACTTGACTCTTTTTGAGTCAATCTTTATGCCTTCTCTAGATGTAATGTGTCTGAGAAGCTTTCCTTCTATTACTCTAAAAATAGACTTCTTGGGGTTTAAAGAAATACCATTCTGGTGGTAGCTTTCTAGCACTTGTTGTAAATGGTGCATATGGTCAGGGTGATGCTTATAAAAGATGGTCAAATCATAAAAATAAACTACAATGAACTTACCCATTTCATCTTTGAAAGCAAGATACATTGCTCTCTAAAAAGTTATGCCAGCATTTATCAGGCCAAAAGGTATTCTCTGGTATGCAAACATGCCCTAAGGTGTGGTGAAGGCAGTCTTATGCTAGTCTGCTTCACCAACTTCAACTTGATTATACCCTGAGAAGCCATCTAGCATTTATAACATTTCTGAACTAGTCACTATCTAAAGCACTTGATCCATGATTGGTAGAGGATAGTTATTCTTTAGGGATGACTGATTTAAATTTTTGAAATCCACACAAAGGTAAATTTTTCCATTCTTCTTCCTCATAGGCACTATGTTGGAAATTCATGTAGAATGATGGATTGGGAAAAAGATCCTAGAATTTAATATCTTTTGTATCTCAACCATAATAGTACTTGATATCTTCATATTGTACTGCCTAGAATTTTTCTTATAGGGCACTAAGTCAGCCTTGAGAGGAATGTCATGGTAGATTTCTTCAGGCCTAAGTGACTTCAGATCATCATAAGAGTATGCTAGGACATCCATATACTAGTGGAGTAAATTAGTGAACTTGAACTTCTCCTCAGGAGTGCAGCATTTTCCAATATTCACCATCTTGGGATCTTCCTTGGTACCCAAATTTATCTGATCAAACTCTTGAGAGGAGCTTGAATCCATTTGCTGTTGTTTGATGAATCTGTCATGTTTTTCAAATAGCTTCTCCAGGGAGACTAGGCCTTTTGGGATTTTATTCCCTTTCAACTGTAGGAAATTTTCACCTACATCTGCACTTGATTTAGGGGCTGGTTTAAGCTTTTGAGGCTCACTACCTTCGAAGTGCATCTATTCAAAGCTATCTTTTTTCTTGAAGAAGGCAATGATTTGGTTGTCATGGTTAAACACCTACCAATGAATGACATTATCAGGTACACTTAGTTGAAAGACCAACTTAGTAGTGTACCTATCTCCTTTGAATTTTAGGTGAGGGACTAAGAGAGTTACTAAAATAGCTAGTGCATTAGCTCTATCATTGAATTCCCTGGGTATGGTAGAGATGTTGAAAGCATCAAAGCATTCAAGTTGATCCAAAACTAGATTGTGGTAGTGTCACAATCTCTCATTCTTGGTTTGATATTGGTTTCTCACCTAACAAACCACTAGTTCAACATCTCCTTTAGCATGAAGGAGCTTGATGACTTTATCACGAGCAACCTTCAATCCAAGTAAGAGAGATTCATACTCAGATGTGTTTTTGGTGTTGCTAAACTATAACTTGTATGATGAAGGAAAAAATATCTCCTTGAGGAGATATTAGCACAATTCCAGCACATAAACTGGTAGAAGAGCAACTGCCATCAAATTCCAAAATCCATACCTCCTCAGACACTAATTTTTTCTTGGATTCTTCTTCATTTGGAGGGGAAGATTCCTATACATTTGTACTACATTCTACCATCCTTTCTATTATTTTAGATGAAAGTATTTTCAGGCTATCACATCTAGGATTTTCATTAAGTGTTTCATGGACTTCCTCTGTGGTTAAGAAATAATTACCTATGCCTAAAGACTCAAATAAGATTTGAGCTTTAGTCATTGATGTCTGAGTAACCACATATTTTGCTTCCTTCTCAAGAAGTAACCTCTTCATGATGCCTTTGACAGGGATTCTCACTTTGGATAAATCCATGTTCAACTCACCACCAACATCCTTGTAGAAATTTTAGCCAAGAAGGATGTCGTATGATGCTGGGACATCAGCCACCAGGACAGTCATCTTGATTCTTTTGTATGGGAATGCTATAAATGCAAATTAAGCATCCTTAATTTGTCCCAGTAGTGGCACTTGCTTGTTCTCCATGGAGAAACATCTCCCAAATGTCTTGGTTAGTGTGAAACCAAGAGAATCCACCACTTTGGTAGGCATGACATTGCCTGAAGCTTTGGAATCAATGATACAGTTGCTCATCTTGTGACCATTTATCAATAGGGAAACATAGAAAGGCTCTATTTTCCTAGGGGTATTAAGAGGAATAATGACAAGGTTGTTTGGGATAGACATGTTCCTTGGGGGATCATGAGTTACCTTCTTAGCTTCTTGTCTTGATAGGATGGTTTGGTTCTTTACACATTGAACTAGTTTATCCAACTGATCAGGGTTGGATTGTAAAAATTCTAATTCAAACATTTTGGATCTTAATTTTATTAACATGGTCAATTATGTCAAATGTGTGAAATAAACTATGAAGAGGGGAAGGAGCTCATCCTTCTATTTTTTAGGAGGAGGAGGACTAATCTATGAATTTGAAGTTGAAGGTGAAGGCAAGTTCAGAGCACTTACTTTTTTAGAAATCACCTGGTCCTTGGGCTGGAAACTCAAGGTGGTTCCCCACTTAGCAATTGAAATTGTAGGCTGAGATTGCTCCTGTATCTTTTCTTTATCAGCTTATTGGGCTGATTGGTTCTTGGACTATGTTAAAATAGCATATGATCCTTCAGTTACTTCAGCTTCACTTTTGGGTTCATCCTAATAATTTAGAAAACTAATGTTGGAGTCACAAGTTGATTCTTCTTGGTCCTCTGTGAAGAGATCAACTCCATTTTCTTGATCAAACTCAAGTTTGAAAGAGGAATCATGTTCTATTTCTAGATATCCAACTACTGAGTTAGTTAGAGGTGCTTCAATGGCTAGGTTCCCCTATGGGAGAGGAAGATGATTTGCTTGTCCTTGATTCCTGGCCGCATTGCCTTGGTATGATTGATTCTAAAATGTCCTCCTTGGTGCATCTCTATATGAAAGATTAGATGACATTCCTTACACCATTTACTTTCTAAGAATAAGTAACTCATTCTCTAGCTTCTATACCATTAGATTAGTGGTCACTGAAGGTGAGTATTCTAAAGATGAAGAGGATTTACCTTTGTTAGGGTCTCTCCTTATCTTTCCTACCAAGATAAGGTCATCTTCTACCTCAGTAGCCAAATCTTGATTAGTAATAAGGTCTATGTGTCTAGCAAATCTTAGTAGAAAACTCACTTTGGGTAGTTGTGAGTTGATGAAGAAGCATTTGAGATTTTTAGGTGTTGGCTAAGCAATGGTAGGAATCTGGTTCATTAGCTTGTCAAACTTTGCAATGAAATCCCTCATAGCTTCATGAGGTTCCTTCTTCATCTATGTGAGTTGGGATAACAAGACATGCACATCTCCTACAAGCTTGAACCTGGCTTCATATTTAGCTTTGAGTGTGTCCCAATTAGTCACTGACTGAGCTTGAAGATGGTAGAACCAGTCTGCAATAGTGCCTTGTAGTGTCTCCATGAATAGCCTGACTACTATGTCTTCATATTCTACACTTATCACACCACAAGCTATGTTGAAGGCTATAATGTGTTCATTAGGATGAACTTTCCCATCACCAAAGAATTTGAGGAAATTATTCCTTAAAATGCATGGAAGTTCATGTAGAGGTGGAATTAGATTGAGTGGACCATAAGAGTTACCCCAGGGGCCTTGAGCTACCATGATTTGGTTATGTAAAAGTGGGATAACAAATCTGGGTGGATTACATATAGGCAAAGCCCTGCTAACAATAGAAAAAGAAGCTCTACCTCATGTTAGTGACCTGGTATGAGTAGGAGGAACACTCTTGGATCGTTGAACTTGAAGTTATGGAAGAAACAAATCAAAATTTTCTTGCTGCACCAACTCAAAGATAGGGTCAATAACACCTTGGGCTCTTTGATTTCTAGTATAACATGGAGTTACCAGATTATATAATGGAGATGGATAAGGCTATAATAATAATGGGTAAGACATAGAGTAGATTCTCTAGAGTTTATTATGGATAAGGGTAGGAACTACTTCAATCTGAAACTTGAGGCTTCAGACTGCACATTAGAGTCCCCAGTGGAGTCACCAAAAAATTATTGGATGAATATTTTTTCAACCAGGTAACTGATGAGTAAAATAGGTCTGATCAACCATAGCAAGGGAGATTGGTCAGCTAAGTGTGCAAGTTTACCACATCAAAAGGGGACAAATCTCTCCTCTCATCAAGGGGAGGTTCCCTATAAATATGAGGAGGCTATATACTATAAATATATAGAGAAAATAACACTCAGGGGTAGAATATCACCATCCATCTCTCTTCTTTTAGAGATGATGCTAACAAATAAAGGAGAAAATCCTAGTGGTAAAATTGAAGGCACTTCTCTTCTTTTAGAAGTGGTCTTACAGGAAATAGCAAGAGTTCTTTTAGGTAGGAAATAAGTAACTGGTAAAAAGATGTAGTAACCAATATAATGAAGGGTAGCACAAATTCTCCACTTCAACTACCTGAATAGTGAAAAACAAAGATAATGGGGGCACAAAGTCATCCCAATATCCTTCACACAAAATAAAAAATAGACAAATAGACTAAAGGCAATTGCAGTCAGCACAAAGTCCTTCTACAACTGGCTTCCGGACACCTTCTTGATTACTTACACAAGTTTTACTTGTTAGATTAAATAAACAAGAACACATTAAGAAGATAGACATAAGAACAATCTCCTAAAATGACACAAGCTATAACATCACAAAGTCTGTAGGTAACTTGCTTTCTCATTTAGATAAAATAATATGAACAACAATCTAAGGTCAAAGTCTTGGTATTTGCCTTTCAATTTGGGTAGAGCTTTGCTTCTATAAAATGAAAAAGTCTCCCTTTCATAAAATAGGATTTTACAATATATAGCAGCCCAAAAAAGATTGGCACTTTTTTCCTTGGAGCAACCCATATTGCATTCGATGCTTTGAATGTGTCTTCAATTTTGTCAAAGGACCATGTTGAAAATATGATGGATACCTTAACTATGGCATGTCATTTCATCTCATATTTATTCTCCTGGGTCTAGATCATCTGGTCTATCCCCTTTGATGTTTGCACAATTGTCCATTTTGTCTTTACTCCAAGGGAGACCTACAAGCCATGCCTTTAATGTTTGCAAGCCAAAATATCTCTTTTGTAGACTATTCCACCTACTAGAATAACTACTACATATATATTTTGGCCTTTCTCCCTCTTTGGCTTTGTCTCTTTTTGGAATTTGAACTCTCAGGGATACATTCCCAACTTTGATGGCTATTTCATCTTCTCCTCTCAGTAGTTCTCCCTTTTGGCCTTGGCCTTTAGGCCTTTGAATGCATTAGAGTCCATGCTCAAATCTGCAAAGATCAACATCTAGTTGGTTGCCATGAATTTGACGTCTGTGGGCCTATCATCTTCCTTGGCCACTCATTCCTTCGCTTTTGATCGGGCTTCAATTTCTTTGAGCTTTCTTCTCGGGTGAATTCCTTCAAAAAAAATGTCCAAAGGAATTCCTTTAGATAATTTGTCTAAAATAATTCACTTTTGCCTTAACCATTTTTTTGAGGAAGATCTTCCCAAAGGAAATCTAACATCTCTTTCACTTAGTAATTTATTTCAGACAAAAATTCTAAACGAAATGTTCCATTTTAGCCTTTGAACAAATCCAAAGGAATTCCAACTTTGCCCACTTTTGCTCACTGCCCTCCACAAGGGCACCTAGCCTTGGTTCATTGCCCTCTACGAGGGGATTTGTTCCTTTGGCTTTGGGTCAGTACCTTGAACCTACTGATTGAACCAACTTTGGTTCAATGGTTTAACAGTTCATTCCATTATTTTTTGCTAAGTCTTTTGGCTACTTGAACCAAATGTATTGAACCAATCACTTGTTTAAACCTTTGAACTATTGAACCCATTTAACCTTTGAACCAAAATGGTTCAAGGTTCAATGGTTCAATGGTTCAAGCCTTCTTCTTTTAGCTAAGTGTTTTGAAGCCATTTAACTATGAAGCAGTTGAACTTGATGAACTATTGACAAAGTGCTTAACTCTTTGCCAATGACGTTGAACCTTTGAACTTGTTGAACCTGTTGAACCTTTTTTGGTTCAAGATTCAACGGTTTAATGATTCAATGGTTTGATCCTTGCTTAGAAGCTTGTTGATGAATAATTTTGGGTGAACCAAGACACTGAACCAATTCTAAAAATGCCTAAGTGTTGGAAACTTTCTCCTTTGAGAGAACTTGCCTTTTTGAAGCCATTGAACCTATCAATTTCAAGCCTGTAGGGTCCGTAGAACTGATTCCATAGTTTTTCTTCTTGTAGAGTCCATAGAACTGAGTTCATAGTTTTCTCTAAGTTTCTCTAACTTTGAAAGAGTCCATAGAAATCTATCTTTTAGAGTTTGTATAAACCTATCTATAGAGTCCATAGTTTCCTACCATTTTATTCTGTAGATATGATTCCATAGAAATAATCCTACAGAGTTTGTAGATTTAAGCTTGTGGAGTCTATAGAATTCTACCTGTGGAATCTATAGAAATAATCTATAGGGTCCCTTAGCTGAAAAAGTTTAAAAAATAGAGAATTTGAAGGATCATAACAATATTTTAGAAGAGAAGAGAGAATTTTTGGCTTGTAAGATAAAAAATAGTTCATGTGTTGTCCCAAAAATGAGTGATAGATTTTGGTAACAACATATACCATTACATATATGGTATGCTACCTCTTTCTTAAATAACTTATTTGCCACATGGATTGGTAGCCTAACTGGGGCACATTGGGTCCCCTCAATCTTGATGAGTGTGTAATCTAGGTAAAACCATATGTCATTGATGGATTTAATTAAATTTTTGATCCAAGGACTAACTCTTGCCATTGGGTTTCTAGGTATGTCCTTAGTTAAGGCTAGATAGACATAGTCATAGATGAAATGAATGTTATCCCTGTACTTGAATATATATAACTTTGATTAGAATTGGGATACTATTTTTGTCCCTTCAAGTGACCATCCTATAGATTTAGGGATCCTATTAGTGGCAAGGAGGGAATCTAATAGGTAAGACATCATGTAGAATGGGTTCTTAGTCCTCTTTATGACTATAAAAATATATCTAATCAAATATGTGATAAAAAAACTCACTAGTGGGAGGGGTGAGTTCCTTCTCAACCATAAAATATAATAAAGGCACCTAGATTATATCAACATAAGTGGTGGTGGGATTCCCATATAGCCTGTTCATTAAATTCATAATTATCTTGATCCCAGGTTGGAATTAGATAATATGGATGTCGTTATTAAGATCAAAGAAGACTTGATTTCTTGAGTATAACAATGGAATGAAGATAATTTCTAGGTCATTTTTCTTAGACCATTATTTGATTATGGATATATATACGTGGGGATTGGGAAACTTATAGTAGTTCTCAAAATAAATGGGATAAATATAAGATATAATTTTGTGATTATGTTCATTGACCAACATGCACTTTTTAGTCTTGCAATCTTTGAAAATAGGGGATAGAACATTTATACAGTGATGTATCTCTATTTTTTCCATAGTGCGATGAAGGCTTGTTATTTGAATGAAAAATAAGTCATATTACCTCCTCTTGACTAACACATTATTCTCATCTTCCTTGGTGATGGTAGGTATCTCCTTAATCATCCAAAAAATCATGGACCAATTGTTGTCTCCCATGGTTAAAGCTACTACATTTAATTCTATGTCCTTGAAGATTCTCCCCTCTATGTTTGAGGTCAAATAGAGATTTTTACCTTCTCTAGATTGTTTTCTAGCTACTATGGTTGTGATTTTGCTCAAATTTATCAATGGCGGTCTACAGTTCAATCCTAGACTCAACTGCACTCGCTCAAATGATGATTTGATCTCTTGGACTCAATTATGATGAATTTTGGATTGAATTAAGGATTTTTTAGATGTTAGGGTTCTTTTAAATGTCTTTTCAAAGATTTACTGTTGGTTGTTATTTGCACTAAAGTGAGTTTGTGCCTTACATTTCATTTGGATCCTTGTATTTATAATTTTACCTTTTTGAGCCCATAAAATCTTTAGTTTTGTCTTTATCTATCTATGTGGCATCATCATGGCATCTATGTGGAATTTTCATTTTAAATAATGACCATTGCCTTTGAATTTGGATCTAATCAACTATCATAAAATTGATAACCTCATGACTATCATTTGACATCTACGTGAACATCTTGGATGGGTACGCGACTATTAATTTTAGATGCATCATCAAGGCTCTTTACTATCTTAAAATTGACATATTCATGTATGTCATTTTGATGATTTTGTGGATGTAATTGATGGGTACATGACCATAAATTTTAAACATGTCTTCAGGATTATTTTCCAATCTTGTCATTTGTCACTTCTTAGTTCATTCTTTTTTTGTGTGTGCCACTTGGTGACTTCTTAATTTTTTTGTGCCATTTGAACAATATACATTGATCTCACATCATTGGATCATGTAGGTATGAATAAATTTGAACCATTAATATTTAAAAGGTTCTCAGGCTTTAATGTGTACTAGGCTCCAAGGTTGTGCCACTTGGTAGCCACATGGGCCTTCTAAGCTCTACACTTTATTAGTCCTTCCAACTAATGCACTTTTGCTATGTGTAAGTCTCATGTTATCTTGAAGATTTGTTGAATAGTATTGACTTGATATGCTTTATTGATATAGATTTGTATGCTTGAATGCATACCATATATCTTTGGCAAGATTCTCTATGTTTAAACTAGGGTGCATGGTTTGAATTTTCAACTTTGATCTCACTCTATTAGATTAACTTCATTTGATAAAATGTGGGCCATTGATCATGATGTAGGTATTTAAACATGCTTTGTTCTTATATAAGAAGGATATTAAGTAAACCCAAGAATATATAATTTGTACCAAAGTCTTAGACTAATGTTTTTATTCATATGAATAAATATGAATAAATTTTAGTCTAAGGTCTTTAAGCTAAGTTATAAATATTATAAAAAGGATCATGTGTTAGGTAAGCATAAAGCCTAAGCTTGAAACATGACAAAAGGGACCCTTCAAAAAATAAAGTCATAATGTAATATTTTAGCCTAAGGTTTTATTTTATTAATAAATACAATTAAAACCTTAGGGTAAAAAACTTAGGTTAAGTCTATGTCATAAAAAGGTGGGGACCCATTTTGATCTCGTGTTATTCATTCTTGGTTTTCTAAGAGAATAAATATTGTCGATCTAAATCCATGGGGTCAAGCAAGATTTGTTCCATGGATTAAAGTCTTTGACTTATCAAACTCATATCACACCATCTGATTAACTTCACATGATTAAACATGGGTCATTGATCATGCAAAAGAATATAGTGTTTAAGTTAGGACTCTAATACATATGCAACTTAGGATAAAGTCTTAGGACTAAGGTCTTATTTATGTTAATTAACATGAATGAGACTTTATGATGAAGATTTTAGCCTAAATTTATAGCAAAAGGAGTCATGTGCTACTTTAGACCAAGCTAGGAAGATAATAAAATGATCTTGCAAACAATAGAGATAGACCATGCTTAAGATAAAAGGGAATAAGTTGCTCAGGACATAAAGGGACCAAACATATAATTATTAGAATAAGGTTATGTTTATTTTAAAAACTTGACGAAGCCTTAGTATAAAAATTATACTAAGTCCATAGCATTTTTAATTTGTTCCCACATAATTTGTTCCCACCAAATTTTAATTTTGATTCAAAGGGCTTAAGCTAGAGTTTCTTAACCAATGGTTTCATGATGCTCAGACATGAACTCAATTTGGATTTTATCAGACCAAAGGCTAGTAAAATCCCAAGTTAGGATTAAATTTTAAAATACATGCATAGTTCATTCAAGGAGGGTTCCATTACACTTGAAACTTGAAACATGAAGGGAAAACATTAGAAAACTTAGACAAGGTCAAATCAAAGCCATGAATAAATAATCCAACCAAGTAAAGGTGTGGATGATCTTCAAATACAAATAAGTGTAAACATGATAATGACACTGTAGTCAAGTGAATTTACAATTATAAGGTATAAATTTACAAAATTTGACATAAGGGCCCCCATTTTTCAAAAATGGGGGTATGTTGACATTAACAAATAATTTTTTTTAGGGGAAACATAGAAATATGTTAGAATTTAGAGACTTTAATTTAGAAAAATAATTAGACTACTTATCCCACTTGATCAAGTACCATTATTTAGATCAGTTCATAGTTGAAATGAGCCTTGTACATATATAATTAGGATTAAACATCAAGACCTATCCATGCTATGTGTGTGCTTTGATTTCACTTACTATTTGCCATGGGATTTAGGAAACAACTTCCAAATTTCATTCCTTTAACCATCAACATTGACTTATAACATATTTGGATATCCATTAAGAACCATGCTTTAGCTCAGGGAAGGATTGGGCATTATTCTACAACTAGCCAAGCATCCATAACCCTAATAGAGATTCCTTTAGCTCCACTCATGACCTTTCTCCACTATTAGCCAAGCATCCATATCCCTGATAGAGATTATCAAAATTACCTTTGCTTTGAAAGATTTTGATTTTCCAACAAGTTCTTATTTTGAATTTTTAGATAATTTTGGATTTTTAGCAAAGGTTAGGAACTAGGTTAGCTAGTTTTATGGATTTGGTCAAATGTTTGATCTTCAGACAATCACCTATGGTTGAAACCTTTATCCTAGGAAATAATGTTTGTTAAGTGCAAACATGACTATGTCCTGATAGTTTAAATTTTCATCCCACATGTAAAATTCTTCTTAAATCCAATCTTAGATCAAAACAATGTTTAAATCCTTATGAAATAACCAATCTATCCATTAGTCATTACTAGTTTCTACAAACTCTAATGCATATCTTGCATTTCAAATCCATGGTCAAACTTGATTAAGGTTCATACCTATGTTCCTGAACTTGTGGAGTTTCTGAGTAATCAAGTGAATCTTGAGATGAGAATTGTCCAAAAGGAATTATTTAAAATTAAGGAAAAAAGCAAGAGAAAACAAACAAATTTAAATAAGTACTATATACAAACAAGGGACATGAAATAAAGAAAGAAAATAAACTAAGACCTATACTAAATACATAGATTACTTACCCCCAAGGACATATGAAAAGTTATTTAGCCTACCATAGAGCCTTGAAGCATGATTATTTTCATTCAGTGGCCTATTCTTATGGATGGGATAATTTGCATGCTTGTGTCTTCTAGATGATGTATCTTGGCCTCCTATCAACATTCTCAGATGCATGGATCAGAGATATGAATCTAAGACCAAATCATCTTCCTTCCAAATTATTTTACTTTTTAATAGAAGTGTTAGTTTTGTTTTATCTATAGACAAATAGTGGATTATATCATCTTCATTCAATAGTGGTCGCTTGGCTAGTATCCTTATATTGATGTCTTTATTAGGTTCTTTCTGAGGTGGAAATGGATTATCAATCTTTGCACAAAAATATTCCAAGAAATCTAAAAAGGATTTTTCATCATGATCGACTGAATAGATTTCATCTAGAATCTCATCATCAAAAACATGCTAGTTCCATACTCCTAAATTTTTGATGAAGTCATATGACAATTCTTGATATATTTCACGTACTTCATCTTCATCCTCAATGAAGAAAGGCAACTCTTATACCCAATTGATCTCTATCTCAACTAGTTTTTGGAATTCTAAGACATCATTTCCCTCTTGGGACACCTTAATTTATTTCAAGAAATTTTGGTGTAATTATTTCCCATGGTCATCATCAGTAGTATCCTTTATTCCATTAGTGATTTCATATGAAGTGACTCATAGTTAGCCTCTAAAGAGAAGTTGGATTGTAACTGATCTTGTTCATGAGGCTATTCATATTGAAGAAATGTTCCTTCTACCAAAGTATCTTTAGGTTAACTTTCTTCTTCAAATGGAAAATCAAAGGTATCTATTATGAAACCTTGAGATGTCTTTGTAAATCCATTTGTCCCTATAATATTGTCTTGGTTAGGCACAATTTCATTTTTATCCCTTTTGCCTTGAAATGCTTCAAAAAAATTAAATTGATCAACCAAATCTATATCAAAAAAATTCATTTGTATGTTTTTAGATGATCCATTATTGTTTTTTTTGTGAGACTTATTTAGAGGCATAGTGAACCTTTGAGAAGTATAGATTTTATTAGAGCCTTCCCATGTATTTATTACTTGTTTTTGAAAGTAAATAAAGTTAGTGATTATTTTTTGGACAATTTTTAATATCAATTAACTTAAATTTTTTGGTGTCTCAAGCTCATGAACTAAATAATTACTACTATCTTTGGGTATTAGAGTTCTTTGATTTTTTAGATAAAAACCACCAGTAGTGCTATTCAAGAACCATAGGTTTTAACCAAGATATGGATGATTAAATAGTAAGTTGTTCCAATATAGAGTTTGTTTTATATTAGGTATATTTTTATTATAATTAGGGATGGAGTATGCCATATGACCTTGGGGTTGCATCTGGTCATTAATGATCACAAATTCAACATAAGCTAATGATAATGTATTGGTGGGATTTGTAGATCTTTTCAAGAGCATAGAGGTCATGGGGTCTAAGGCATACCTATAAATATACAAATCTAAATCCACATTAGGTTTATATGGGGCCATGGTCCTGCTAAACATCTTTTATAACATAGAATTAAAGGATCTTATGGTCTCATTGGAATCCATCTTAACTATAATGAATTATTGGAAAAGGGTGCATGGACTAATAATTTTTCCAAATTGTCAATGAAAATTTTATTAAATTTATTCTAATTATTAATGTAATTCTTAGGTAGGTTGATAAACCAATCATATACAACATATCTAAAAGTGAATGGGAAAAATCTACATGCTACATCTTCATGAACTACATTTAACTATCTCAAAGTAGCATTGAATGATTTAATATGTTCTTCAGTAGTGACAACATTATTAGGACTGAAAGAAGGAAAATATCTTTTAGGATTTTTAGGAATATCATGTACTATACCTAGCATGTTGATTGAATAACCACCTAGCCAAGCCATACCTTGAACACATGAGTACCTTGAATTGGTGAAGTGTTTGAGACTTTGAGAATATCACTTACCTAAGTCTAACCTTGGGAAATTGTAGATTATGAACGTAAAACCTATTTAAAATATGATGTGTCAAATTAATCTTTTCATAGTATAATTTTTAAGTTTTTAGGTTAAGCCAATTTTGTATAAATACATGTAAAGCATGACTATATTTAACTAAATAAGCCCAAAGATACATATAGACTGATGAATAAGAGGGATTTTCACATTTTAAAGCTTGAATAAACTCAAATTTGTAAATAACCAACCAATATTTGTACATATTTCTATTACTAACCTTAAACATGGGGAATACATAAAGCATGAACTACCTTTGCATGAATATCCATGGATTTTCAAAGAATATCAATCTTTGGATAAAGGAAACCCAAAGACTAGGCTAAAACCATAAATATTGATGATATTTACATAATTCAGAAAATGATCACTCACATATACATATAATACACCAATATTTGATTAAAACACACCAAAATTATCAAAGATTCTACAAATCCACAAAGATCTAGCTAAAGGCCCTCCTTCTAACACTAGTGAAGCTCCACTTGTTGATGCCTAAATATGTATCACAAGTGCCTAGAGTGTTTAAGAACACTTATCATTTTATAATTATAGGAATTCAATGCATGAGTTATAGGTTATGATAATCATGTTATATATTGATGGAATAGAGGCAAAATAAGTGGACTATTCAATATATTTATAATGTATGGTGGTTGGGAACCACCATGGCCAAATAATTAATTTATGAAAAATATTAAGTATTCTATGATAATTAGAGTGAAATATGATCAAAATATAATTTAATAAATAATATAAGATGGGTATTTATATTGACAATTAAACTAGATTGATCCGGTTAAAGAAGGAGAAAAAATAATGGCAGGGAAGAAAGAAATGTTTCTAATCTTCACTGCAAACATCATGACACAGATCATATTTCATCTAGACATGCACTTAACCAATGTATAACATGAAACAATTTAAGTCCAAATCCTATCACACATCAAATAAAATCCCAAGGAAGGTGGAAATAATGCAAATAAGAGCTTGGTTCACTTTAAATATTTACCCCTGCAAGCAAACATCATTAGCCCAAATGCAAAAAGAGTAAAGGAAACAAAATGAACCTAAAAATTTTTAGTCAACCTAGAATAAACATAAGTTAAAAACTCTAAAATTAAAGGTATACACTAAGAATTCATAAGAGCTATTCAAATTTAATCAAAATAAGCAAGTGAGAGAGAAGCCATGGTAGCAAAAGACACAAACAAATATGGATAATATTTTTATAATTCCTTGCTTGTATCAGTTGTTCAAAGTTTACAAAGTAATTTTAGCTCTCAAAACTCCCCTCTTTTACAAATGACAATACTCCTTTTATACAATACAAGTATGTTAGTTAGTCATTTCCAATTACAAGTATACAAGTGTAAGGATATCTATCCATTCTACAAAAGTTCTAAAATACACTAAACTTTTCCAAGTGGACTAACCTATAGGCAATGTGCCTACAAGTTGCACACACCTTTAAAAAAATATATATTTTTTCAAAATATTACAAGGTTACACAAAAATAATATTCCTAACTAACTTGAGGTCCCTATGTTGATGTAGTACCCCATTTTTTTGAAAAATCTTCATCTTATAGTGTTGCTCATTAATGAAATTGAGGTAAATAATAGGTTTCAAGAATAGATCATTTCCATGATATTTTAGGTATTTAAGGTCATTCTCAAGTTTACCTATTGCTTTCTTAATTCCCCTAAAATCTCCCATTTTATCTTTAGATGATAGTAGTAGGCCTATTATCCTCTTTTTATTGTCTACTATTTGACCATGCCCCTGGTTTCTCACTACCTGCATAAATTGAAAGGTTTTGTGCTTGAATTCTTCATCAGTTATAAGACCTAATGAGCTAATTTAAGTGGTTTATTTGATCAAACTATCTAGGATTTGAAACATTCCATCTTCCTATTGTTTCAAGTTCTTGGCTAAGTCTTCCATCTACTTAAACTAATTTCTTAGGGCTTAGATCTTGTCTACCAATATATCCAAGGCCATATTCAAGTGTGCTAAGATGATAGTCCTAAAGTTAAGGACTAGGTTCTTGGTCAAGGCCTTGATCAAGTCTTTCACTTGATATTTTAAATCTTACCATTAGCCAACTTATCCTATTGGCTTAGTAATTTACTTATCCATTATTCCCTACTTGGTTATGACTACCTTCCAAGAGTTAAAAAGGTTAGTCATGGTGTCCTCAGACTTTGTGAATATATCTCCATGAATTTATAAGATAAAAACTTCCTTTATATTTTGTTTTGTTTCAAGAGGCCCTTGATCATGGTTTGCAACTAATGAGATTGGGCGTAGGCTACATCAAGGATATTTTCTTCAAATAACCTAACTTATCCTAGGTTTTGGCCTTCTATAGGGGTTAGACTTATGAATGGCTCAATCTTTTGGATGGTGAATTCTCCCCCACTGACCATGGATTTGTTTTCAATCACCCTTTCCAAACTGGTAGTCTCTAGTTTGAATTAAACCCTTACTAATGATTGAGTTATCTTTGGAGATAGGGTTTCCATTTTTATCCCACTTTAATCCCTTGAGGTAGCCATATGTTATTCTTCTTCCTTCTATAAGGCCACAATCCAAGGCTTGAGCTAATCATGCATAATTATATTGATAAATTTGTGATAGACCAAGGGTGGTGCATGGTTGGGATATTATGTAATTTTACATATATAAAACATTCAGGGATGGTTGTGCCTTGTAACACATTCTCTTCACTAAAGATGTTGACCTCACTTAAAGGGTGATTTAAGGTCAGTCTAGGTTTATTTTTTCCTACTAGAACCAATTCTAAGAAAAATTTACTCTTTAGGGTAGGTGTGATAACAAGGACCAAATCCATTGTCACTTCTTTCCCCTTCTCTTCTTTTTCTTCCTTAGCCTAAGCTTCCTCTACTTAGACATCTTCTTCATCTGATTGATAAGTATTAGATAACATTTGTAGTACATCTTCTATTATTTCACTAAGATCTAATGCCACTATGTTAATAAATTCAATTGGTGACCTTGGTTGTTTAGGACGAACCAAAGATGATGCCACCTAACTAGGTCTCATTTCTTTAAGTCTCTATATCTCTATTTATGGCTAAGTTAGAAGAGGTATAGAGGATAAACCCCATAACAAATGGCACTGCATTAGCTTGAGTTTCCATATATCATCATTGTATTTATGATTTATCATCAATATAGCCTTTGAGTTGATGTTGGGATTTTTTAATCTTGACAAGACCTTGGTAAAGGATGATGCCTTTATGTACATTGAGTCATAGACACCAAGCAAATGTTCATATTTCACACTTATCATTTTTGATCTCAAGTGCCCCACTACCCTTTCTTGGGGATCTCACTATCTTAGTTCATCATGTTATGTTTTAAAATAGGTTATATGTCTATAAGTAACCTCAATATTATCCCATTTATAAAATATAATCCTAGCAATGGTCATGGGTAGGGTATGTAAAAGTCCCCTCCTCTGACTTTTTTACACACCGTCTATACCATTTCATATATAGTATGCTACCTCTTACTCAAAAATAACTTGTTTGATACATGGATTGGTATCCTAAGTGGGGTGCATTGGGTCCCCTCAATCTTGATGATTTTTTAATCTAGGTAAAACCATATGTCACCCATGGATTCAATTGACTTTTTGACCAAAGGACTAACCTTTTCCAGTAGATTTCTAGTTATTACCTTAGTCAAGGCTGGATAGACATAGTTATAGATGAAATGAATGTGGTACTTGTACTTGAATATGTGTATCTTCAAGTAGAATTGAGATATTATCTATTTACCTTCATGTGACCATCCTCTAAAGTTAGGGATCTTGGTAGTGGCAAGGAGGGAATCTAATAGGTAGGACATCATGTAGGATTGGTTCCTAGTCATTTTTCTAACTACATAAATCTATCTACACAAACATATGATAACAACCTCACCAATGGGAGGGGTGAGTTCCTTCTTAACAATAAAATATACCAAGGGCACCTAGATTCTATCAAGATAAGTGGTGGTGGGATTCCTACACAACTTGTTCATTAAATTCATAATTATCTTGATCTTAGGTTAGAATTAGCCAATAAGAATCTTATTATTGAGATTAGAGAAGACTTGATTTCTTGAGTATCGACATAGAGTGAGGATAATTTTTAGGTCATTCCTCTTAGACCATTCATTGATTATGGCTATATCTACTTGGGGCTTGGAAAACTTATATTAGTTCTAAAAAATAATGGGAAAAATATAAGCTATAATTTTGTGAGTATATTCATTTACCAACATGCCCTTTTCAATCTTATAATATTTTAAAGTAGGGGAAAGAACATATATACAGTGAAGTACTTCTAGTTTTATTGTATCATGATGAAGGCTTGTCATTTGAATGGTAACCAATCCATAGTACCTCCTCTTGACTGATGAATTCTTCTCATCTTACTTCATGATGGTAGGTAGCTCCTCAATCATCTAAAAAACTTGGACTAATTATTGTCTCCCATGTTTAAAGATACTACATAAAATTTTGTGTCTTTAAATATTTTACCCTCTATTTTTGAGGTCAAATAGAGATCTATACCTTATTTGGCTTGTTTTTTGGTTACCATGGATGTGATTTTGTTCAAATTTCTCACTAGTGGTCTATAGTTTGATCCTAGACTCAATTAAACTTGCTTAGATGATGATTTGATCTCCTAAACTCAATTGTGATGAATTTTGGATTGAATTATGGATTTTATATATGTTAGTGTTCTTTTGTAGGTCCTTTTATACTTTTAATGGTGGTGGATATTTTCACTTAAGTGAACTTGTGCCTTAGATTTAATTTGGATCCTTGTATTTATACTTTTACCTTTATAAGCCTAAAAAATATTTAATTTTGTTGTTTTCTATCTATGTGGCATTTTCATAGTAAACTTGCTCATTAATGTTCAAATATTGACCATTGCATTTGAATTTGGATCTAAGTAACTATATTAAAATTGAAATCTTTGTGACCATCATTTGATGTCTATATGAATAACTTTGATGGGAACGTGATCATCAATTTTAGATGCATCATCGAGGTTCTTTGCTATCTTAAAATTGATGTCCTGATAACCATCATTTTATCTTTGAGTGGAAATCATTGATGGGCACATGATCATCAATTTTAAACATGTCTTTGGGATTGTTTGTCAAGCTTGCCATTTTTATCTTGGTTTTTTTTTTTTTTTTGCATGTGCTACTTGGAGACTACTCAATGCTTCCATGCCCTTTAAAAATTCTACATTTATCTCACACCATTGGATAATTTAGGTATGAATCAATACATACCATTGACATTTAAAATGTGTTTAGGCTTTAATGTGTACTAGGCTCCAAGGTTGTGCCATTTAGCCATCCCAGGGGCCTTTTAAGTTTTGCAATTTATCAATCTTGCTAGTTAACACACTTTCACTATGTGGTAGCATCAAGTTAACTTAGAGATCCATTGAATATTATTGACTTGATGTGCTCCATTGATATGGATTTATACACTTGAATGCATATCATTGGAAAGATACTTGACATTTAAACTGGGGTCTATGGCTTGACTTTTCAACTTTGATCTTACTCCATTGGATTAACTTCATATGATCAAATGTGAGTCATTAATCATGATCTGGGTAGTTAAACATGATTATTTCCTATATAAAAATGAGATTGAGTAAGCCAAATAATATATAATTTAGACTAAATTATTATACTAATGTTTTTATTTGTATGAATAAATATGAATAAATTTTAGTCTAATGCCTTTAAGCTAAGTTATAAACATGATAAAAATGACCCTAAATTGGGTAATCATAAATCATAAGCTTGAATGATGATAAAAGGGAAGATTTGAATAATAAATTCATAACCTAAGATTTTAACCTAAGGTTTTACTGTATTAATAAATATAATTAAAACCTTAAGGTAAAAAACATAGTTTAAGTCTATGTCATAAAAAGGTGGGGATCCATTTCAATCTTGACCATTCAATTTTGGTGATCTAAGTGAACACAGATCATTGATATTTATATATGGGTTTGAGTGGTATTAGTTCCATTTATTAAATTCTTTGACTTATTGGTCTCATCTTGCACTGTTTGATTAACTTTGATTGAGTAAATGTGGGTCGTTGATCCTCCAAAGGAACATAGTTTTTAAGTAAGGACTCAGAGACATATGGAACTTAGGATAAAGTATTAGGACTAAGGTATTGTTTATTTAAATTAACACAAATAATAATTTAGGAATAATATTTTAGCCAAATTTTATAGCAAAATGGGCCATGTGCTACTTTAGACCAAGCTAGGAATATAATAAAGGGATCTTCCAAACAATAGAGTTTGACCATGATTATGATAAAATGGAATAAGGGGATTGAGACAAAAAAGGAATGTGTCACTTAGTTTTCACCATTTTAGGAGATGGAAAATATCTCCTTATCTAAGTGGCATAATGGAAACACCTCTAGGCTTTTGGGTAGCCTAAGGATGAGGTGAATCTCTAGATAGGGCTAGCTCCCTTGATGTACCACTTTGGATTGAAACTACACCTAAACTTTGGGGGTGAAAAGGGAGAAATATAATTGAAATAAAACTATTCTAAGGTAGGTGATACATGAAATTATATAATTAATTCTTACCAACAAAATGTTACACATGAAATGAAGGAACAAACTGAACATACACTTCTCCAATTTGTATCTTCTCACATCAACATTACATTATGAGGTTATGGACAAATGTGAAAATATAGGAGTAATAGATAAGAATTTTATGAGGGAAATAATGAATATAATAACTCACTAAATCCTTGATATTTATTATAAAACTTCACATGCCCTACAAGAATAAGTTTTCCAACTACAAATAAGATGCAAAAATGAGACAACATGCTAATGAATCCATAGTTTTCACCAAGCAAGATCAAACATTAAAGTAAAACACATTATGAATAGTCATGAAGAGGTAAAAAAAATAGTCTTATTATCAAAGGGTATGAAAATGAGTAGGTATTTTCCATACTCAGGAGGAACATGAGTTACAATGGCCAAAATGGCTAGTTCTTATAGAACTTAAGAGAGAGAGAAGAAGAGAGAATTAGAAGGGTCACAAGGACACTTGTCAAGATTATCCAAGGAGTTAATTTTTAATGAGAAAAGGATATGGATTTAACCATTTAAGGTCAATAATCCCAAGTGTCCATCCAAGTCATCAAACTCTTGCAAAGTGGCATAAAATTTCTTATGTTGGCTCAAAAAAATTACCTTCATGATTGGACCTATTTTAATACCTTATAACTAACTAAGACCAGGTATGATTATTGGGATGAATTTTAAGTACATCACACATGACTCTCCATGCATTGGTTTTAGGCTTGGTCATCTTGAATCATTTGGAAAGGAGCTATCATCATTTATAGTCCAAAAAACTCTTCCTATATGCACCTTTCATAATAGGCTGTAAAATTAGAATCAGTTGCTCATGAAAATACATGGGATGGATTAGTCAACAAGTTTCAATACCCTTCATGGCATTATAATAATTAGGGACACCTTAAAATCACTTTCACTTAGAGTTTTCACACTTTTCAAAAGCTTGTCCAATATTACAGTTTTGACTAGCTAAGATGAGAGCTCCTATTGAGGAACTTAGTATTTTTTAGAGTCATTAAATGAATATTTGGAGTTATCACAATTATTAATATGTATCCCAAAGTTGGTTTCATCTTTAGACTCCTCTTAGAACATACATAACACAAAAAATGATCAAAAATACCTTGTTTATCACCCCATATATATAGATCTATACATATAAAAATCATGGGAGGGATATTGAGTGAGTAATTTTCAAATTAAAATAGCTTTCATGGCTAAAATATTCCATTATATCAGCTATACTATTCAATTTTCACAAATTGCTCACTTGCAAGGGTTTCGAAGGGTTTAAGCTTATTTTCACTCTTAAGGTTCATTCATAAAGATCTGACATACAACCTACCAAAAAATTACAAAATTTCATATTTAGATACCTTAATAAACATCATTTAACTTATTTTTTTCCCTTGTAAATCATGAAAAAAGATATGAGCATCTAGACTTTCCCTATCAAGCTCCTTCTTCACTTTCCTATAGGTTTGAGTGGGTTTTGAGCTCAAAAAAGGTATTTTTGTGCTCTTTTTATCCTCAAAAATCATTTTCACCTTTTTATTGACCCAAAAAACATGATAAAATGAGTTTTAAGGCTCACTAAGAGCTAGAAGTAGAAGTGGATCTTCATTTGGACACTATGTCTAGCCCTATCCAATAGGCCTACCTACAACCTTTGCTCAAAATGACATTTTTAAATGCCTTTCATGCATAAAAATATCTAATAATATCCCATATACATTATAAAACAAGGTTTATGTCATATATAATTCTATAAAATGAAGTGGTTCTCCTTTTGGCTTTTAGGCCTTAATTCTGCCTACTAGGCTTGCTTGCAAACCTTGTAGTTTTATAAAAATGAATTTGGTTCCTCCTTATGTGTTTTATTTATCATGATTAATTATATTTTTTTATCCTTATACACATTATTAAAATGTTTATTAAACTCATAGTCTCAATTTCATACCTCACTCACCAAAACTTGTTAGTCTTCTATAAGGGGAAGTACCCTCTATCTGAGAAAAAATAGGTGGTACTTTCCATTTTTGTATAACAATTTTTTTTTTGGGATTCATAAAGTGTTAAAATTTCCATAAAAATATTTTCAACCCCTTTTCTATCCATTTTACCTTAAAACTTCCTCCAAAACTAAATCAAATTGCGTAAATGAGTACTGTGTGCAGGGTCTCTTTCAAGGGACTATGTTTAGCTTGTCTAAGGATTCCTTCCTTTGATTATTTTCACATGGTAGGGTCCATTAAAAATTATAAAATTATTATGGATATATTTAAAATCCATTCATCTTTCTAGTATTTAACTTACCCTTCATACACCTTGAGTTGTCAAACTATGATCTATCATTCTGACTGTGTTCTGCTATGACAATAACCCTTATATGTGTTTTGCATGATAGTTAGGAATTAAATACAATGTATAATCCTCAATAAATTTATCCAAGATAAATTCCATAAATTTTATTTCTTCACTTTACATTTTGGGGTTTTAAAACCTTCAATACTAGCCAAGACTAGTTGATTGAGTACCCTACCTTACTGTGTTTTTTGCTTTGGGGACTCTACATGTAGGTGAAAAATACATGATTTGACTTAAAAATAGTATATATGATCTCCCATTATACCATATATTCATTTTTAATTATTTTTCAACTATATTATTCATATTCATGCTTTCAAATACCTAGACACACTACTTTCTACTCATTGCCTATTGATTGAGACACCTTGTAATTTGACCCTACTGTAGGTGTTTATAGCCTCTTGACACTTGGGTATGATGTTTATATCTTAATTTAGAGACATGGGAACCAAATATAATATACTAATTCTATTTATTAACCATATATGGTCTTAAATACTACTAAAACACCAAGCTTAGCTCATTGTTTGCCTATAGGTGGACTTTTTGGGCAACTTGTACAAATTGAAAATGGGTATAGGGGTCCAAACATAGATTATGAGTCTGTTTGATTAGTTTTTAGGTAAAATATATTTTTTAAAAATTTAAAACCTTATAAAATTTTTTACAAGGTCAATAATTTCAATTTTTGGATGGAGGAGTTCTTATTAGACTCAGACCTGTAGATGATAATGCCTAAATTTAGTGTTTTTTAGGCAACTTGTAGGCTCTAAAATTTCATATCCTGACTCTTTGACCCTCCTATTTGGCATGGATCCTCTCTATGATAGAGGGTTTAAAAATCATCTATTTGGATGTTTTATAAATTCTTTCCAACATGTTATAGGGTGTCTACAAGAACCTCTATGACCTTTGTTTTCATGTTTTAGGGACAATGGGCCTAAACTTAGTCATATCATAATTTTAAGGCTTTCACATCTTAATTTACCAACATGAACCCTAAAATAAGTGTTATATACCCATATTAACACTTTAGGACTTTAATAAAGTGTTCATCATGCTTCAATCCCCTATATGCCACATTAACCTACTATCAAGGGCCACCTGTAGGTTGCATTTCAGTGTATATAGGCAATAAGATGTAAATATGTATAGTATCATATTAATTTGCATCCACTTGAGTTATAGTCCCATATACAGGATTAAAAATGGATTATTTACATTTTCAAGGTCATTTCTCATTTCCAAAAATTGTTTCCAACATGCTTTTTCTTTTCAAACACCTATATGTGAGTTGTTTATGGCAGACTAGGTAAAATGTGCTATATGACTACTTAGTCCCTTTTTATTGAATCAAATAAAAGCTTTATTAACCAATTAATAATGATAAAATATACACTAGGACCTAAAAACCTTCAACACACTTTTTTGAACCTATTTTACAAGCTTTATGCATGTATTTCACCATGGTTGTAAGCAAATAGTGAGCAAAAGTTAACTATATGGTGCTCCATGATTGCACTCATGAGAATTACTTTGAATAATGTAAATTAAAGGTGGAGAAATAAATATAACCTTTAAATCATATAAATTTCACTAACAAAATCCTTTGAAGGCACCATCAAAGCATGAAAGTCCAAAAAATGGTGGAAATCTATCTATCATCCCATATGAGACTAATCTACAAACTTGAGATGATTTGCTCATAAAACCAACTTGAAACTTGAAAATAAACATGGGTAATATTTTTTAATTAATTAAAAATCCTACATAATCAAAATCAGTAAGTGGTTCATATAGAATTACTCAAACTAAGGGAAAACCTACAGGGTACATATTTTTGTAAGGAAAAAGACACAGTCAACTTCATGAGGATGGTTCATGAAGCACATGACACCATTATTAAAAATAATTATATGGAAATTAATGTCTCTAATTTTAATTTAACTTCCCTAAATAGTTTGAGATGGAACCTCTTGAGCTATCCATAGCAAGCACAAACTTGAAGGTCACTTCTACTCACCAAGAAGACTGAAAAAGGGGTAGAATGGTTTTGGGCCAAAAATGGTACTTATAGAGAAAACAATGTAGAACTAAGATTAGGGAATATTAAGAGACATACCATGATTATTTACCATGTGGCACACTTCCCAAAGAGTTGTACAAGTGCCAAACTTATTTTCCTCAAGGAAAATGCCCTTTTTTGTGAAACCTACTACTTTTAAGTTGGTTTCAATTACTTAAGACCTATTAGGACACATGGGATGTGACATCATCTTATGGAACCTTCACACTTCCAAATAAATTTTTATAAGTCATTAAATGCCCCCTTTTTGACCTCAAAATGACTAAAGGGACCAAAATAACTAATGACTAAGGCTAGTACAACATCAAGTGACATTAATTAATCTATAAAACACCTTTTAAAATCTATATTAGACTCCTAAAATATATAAAAGTAATTTTTTTACCTAGGGGTGCCCTAATTTGACCTAAAAGTCAAATTTTGATAAACAAATTGGTGACTCATAGGGGTAGTATGCCTGCTATATTAATTAGACTCGTAGCTTTATCATTCCATTGGGCTTAGGGAGTCATTTTAAGTTTGAGTTAAACAAGGAAACCTTTGACCATTGACCATAAAACAAAAGACCACTAATTACCTTAATCACTCAAAGCAAAGGACACACAAGAAACAAAAGCAACACACATGTGATTCATGAGCACTTATGGAACACAGACACCAAACTAACTCAAACACTAACTAACCTAAGAAGAGAACTCCCTCTTGGATCAAAGGGGAAGTTTGAAATTCTTATTACTTAATGACATGAAGGATTTAATGAGAAATTTATCCTTTTATCCTTTAACATTTATGCCTCCAACTTTTCCATGATGTTTGCCAACTTCATTGGCATGATTTTCATTAAAATCTAGGTAGCGTCAAACATGTTAGATATAAAATTTAACTCATATTTCATAAAAACAACCTCAACCTTCTCATGTGGATCCTTAATTTCAACCTCATTCTTGATTTCCATAAGGCTCTCAATAAGATTGGGTTTCTTCTCAGCTTCAAGTTATTCTAGCTCATCAAAGAGATTTTCATACTCTATCTAATCTTGATCATTTTCCTCCATAGAAGATTCTTTCTTCACCTTGTCATGTGTTTGGCCTCGAACTTGGCAAAGATATTCAAGCTCTTGAAAGAGATTAATTTATAGCTACCAATCATCTTTGTCCTCTTCATTATCTAGAACCACTACCTCTTCAATATTCTCTTCTTGAGAAATGATGTCATCAAGCTAGTTCTCTTTAATCTCTAATTTATTTGATTGTGATTCAGGACCAAGGTGAGGTATTGGATTATCTTCAATAACATCATCTCATACATTGGCCTCAAGAGAATATTTTAAGGCTACAACCTCTTTGGGAATGACTTTAAATTGTTCTCCATCCATGATAACACATTCATCCTCATACTTGAGATGATTATCCACAAATTTTTTATCAGATGTAGAGTCTTATTTAAGGGCTACAATATCTTCCATCTCTTTCTTTTTCATAGTGATGCCAAGACAAGGCATCTTGAAATCATGTGACCTAGCCTAGTGAGGCCACCAAAAGAGGTATGATTTCTTCAAGCAAGACTTATCTTTCCCTATTGACTATATACTCATCTTTAGGTTCCCATACCATAGGTACATCAAGGAAATGGGTGATGGACTAAGGGCAATATGAACTAGTTGGTGGAGGTGGTATATAGAACTCAAAATTAGATTGAGAGTGAAATGTAAGGGGTTATTTTGAATGATCTTAAGGAAGGGTGGATGGGTGTGTTTAGGTATATGAATTTATTCTGGCTCTAAACCTTCCATCACACCTTGAATTATCAATTTCATCTTTGCCTCTAACTCTTCAATTTGCTTGGTTAGATTCTCTTGGAATAGTCTCTCTTGAAGTTCATAGGCATCAACATGAGGATGAGGAGTAAAAGAGGGATGGAATGAAACATAATAAACTTATTGAGGAAGGATAGGAGGAACTTAAAAAGGACCAAATTCATTCTCCATTTCACACTCGTTAACAATTCTTCTATATTCTATCTTTCCTCATGATTCCACTATCTTATTCCAGCTTAGGATGTTGGGATTAGAATTTTATTTTCAAGGTAGTGGGGATGCAATGTGAGAGGGTAATGTGGGCTTGAAATACACTTATTTTTATAATAAGATGGACTACTATATTTTATTATTGGCCAACTTAATTTGTCTATCAAGGTTTGCATCAAACATAAGGCTAGTCTTTTCAACTCTCTTCCACTTGATTTGGAAAAGTATGACTTTGGAAATTTTGATTAGGCTCATGAGTAGGGATCGAATATGGATGATAGTAAACTTGGGGAAGTGGATGTGAAGGTTTATAAACTTGGTAAGTATTCCTCTATTGAATTATTAGCTTATCTTCCAAGGATACAACCAAACCACTCACATATAATATCTCATTTGTAAGCCTTTTCCAATGGGCTCTCCCAATAGGTGCCCACTCTCTTTTGACTAGATATAATTCATCTCTCACCTTTTGAGTTAAATATATAGAGACCTCTTGATGAAATAATTTTAGATAATCAAGATCCAACATGTACCTATCATATCCCAAAAGTGTTTTCTTTAAGGTGGGAATGGATGGAGTTGAGGAATGAGTAGGTTGACTAGGAGAAGCAAGATATTGAGGAGGCTAGATATAGGACTGATAGAAATCATGATAAGGCTAGATATAATGATAATAAGGATCATGATGTGGTTTTAAATGGTCATTAAAATATTGGTAAGAATCATGCTAAGGTTCATTAAGAACTTGCTCTTGTTGATGGGGAACGACACAAGCTCTAAATGTCTCACCAACTTATGTAAGACAAATCTCAACATCAAAATTAGTCATGAAAAATCAATGAAAGCAATATATATATATATATATATATATATATATATATATATATATGTTAAAAAATATATTAAAAGGATAAATTGGGCAGCTCAACTAGATTATATAGCTTTGGAGTCGTCATTGATGCTTGAATAAATGCCTCTAAAGGCTAATTATTAAAAGATAACACTAAAAATCTTCCAACCTCTTCAACCAAGAGTCCTATTGAGCATGCCAAATTATGTTGTCACTTTAATTTTCACCCTTTGAGGAGATGTAAAATATCTCATAATCCAAGTGGCACAATGGAAACACGTCTAGGCTTGTGGGTAGCCTAAGGATGAGGTAAATCTCTAAATAGGGCTAGCTCCCTTGATGTAACACTTTGGATTGTAACTACACCTAAAATTTAGGGATGAAAAGGGAGAAATATAAATGAAATAAAAATATTATAATGGAGGTGATACACCAAATTATATGATGAACTCATACAAAAAAAATGTTAGACATGAAATCAAGGAATGAACTAAACATAGACTTCTCCAATCTGCATCTTCTCACATCAATATTACATTATGAGGTTATGGATCAATGTGCAAAGCTAGAAGGACTAAAAAGAGGACTATAATGGAAATAATGAATAATATAACTCACTAAATCCTTGACATTTATTATAAAACTTCACATTCCTTTCAATAAGAAGATTTACAACTATAAATAAGATGTAATAATGAGACAACATGCTAAGGAATCCATAGTCTTCACTAAGAAAGATCCAACATTCAAGTAAAACATATTAATAAAAATGATGAATAGATAAAAATTAGTATTTTTATTGATCAAATAGGATGCAAGTGATAATGGATTCTCTATCCTTAGGAGGATCATGAGTTACAATGGCCAAAATGGCTAGTTCTTATAGAACTTGAGAGAGAAAGGAGAAGAGAGAAGTCCAAGGGTCACAATGAAAATTTTAAAGATTATTGAAGGAGTTAATTTTGCATGAGAAGAGGATATTATATAAAATTTTCAAGTTTAATAATCTCAATTGTCCATCTAAATAATCAAACTCTTGCAAAGTGGCATAAAAGTCTTTGTGTTGGCTTAGAAAAACTACCTTCATGATTGGCCCTATTTGAATGCCTAATAACTAAGTATTACTAGGTATGATGATTGGTATGAAGTATAATGACATAATAAATTCCTCTCCATGCATTTTTTATAGGACTAGTCATCCAAAATCTTTTGGAAAGGAGCTATCATCATCTAATGTCTAGAAAACTCTTCCTCCATGCACCCTACACACTTGTCTTAAAAATTGGAATTATTTTCTCATTAAAATACATTTAAATGAGTATATTAAAATTTTAAATACCCTCCATGTCCTTATCATCATCAAATAAAACTTAAACCACTTTGACATAGAGTTTTTGTACTTCTCACTAACTTGTCCAATATACCAGTTTTGATTGGCTAAGATGAGAGCTCCTATTGAGGAACTTACGAGTTTTTATGAGGAATTATATTAATATTTTGAGTTATAAAAATTATTAATATTTCTCTCAAATTTGGTTTCATATTCAGACTCCTCCTAGAATCTACACAACACAAAAAATGGTAAAAAACACCCTATTTCTCACCCCATTCCTACATGTTCATACAACCAAAAATCATGAGATAGATAATAAGTGAGTAATATTAAAATTATAATAGTTTTCAAGGCCAAAATATTCCATTATTTTAGATATCCAACTCCATTTTCACAAACTGGTCACTTGCAAGGGTTTTGAAGGGTTTTAGCTTATTTTCACTCTTAAGGTTCATTCATAAATATTTGACATCCAAACTACCAAAAAATTTCCACAATTTCATATTTCAAGACCTTAATAAACATAACTTATTTTTTTCCCATGCAAAGCATCAAAAAAGATATGAGCATCTAGACTTGCCCTATCGAGTTCCTTCTTCATTTCCTATAGGTCTGAGTGGGTTTTAAGCTCAAAAATGGTTTTTTGTGATTTATATACCCTCCAAAATATTGGTCACATATATATTAACCCAAAAAACATGATATAATTATTTGGAAGGCTCACTAAGAGCTATAAGTAGAAGTGGATCTTCATTTGGACACTAGGTCTAGCCATGTCCAATAGGCCTAACTACAACCTTTGGTCAAAATGAATTATTTTTTGTATTTCATACATAAAAATAGATTAAAAATATCTAATATAATCTCATACACATGATAAAACAATTTTTAAGCCATATATCATTCTATAAAAGGAAGTGGTTCTCCTTTTGGCTTTTAGGCCTTAATTTTGCTTACTAGACCTGCTTACAAACCTTGACATTTTAGACAAATGACTTAGATTAATCCTTATGTATTTTATTTATCATGATTATCTATATGTTTTTTTTAATCTTTCTAAACCTTCTTAAAAAATTTATTCAACTCCTAGTCTCACTTCATACCTCACTCACCAAAACCTACCAATATTGTATAAGGGGAAGTACCCCCTATTTGAGACAAAATAGGGGGTACTTCCCCTATTTGTATAACAAAAAAAACACTTGTGTGGGATTAATAAAGTGTTAAAGGTGATATATATATATATATATATATATATATATATATATATATATATATATATATATATATATATAATTTAAACCCTCGGTATATCCATTTTACCTTCAAATTTCCTCCAAAACTAAATCAAACTATGTATTTTAGTATTGTGTGCAAGGTCTCTTTCAAGGGACTGTGTTTAACTTGTATGAGGATTCCTTCCTTTCATTGTTTTAAAATGGTAGGGTCCATTAAAAATTATCCAATAACTATGTATATGTTTTAAATCCATTCATATTTTTATGCTTTCACTTACCCTTCATACACCTTGAGTTCTCAAACTGTGTTCTATCATTCTGACTGTGTTTTGCTATGATAGTAACCCCTATAGGTGTTTTGAAAGATAGATAGGAATTAAATAAAATATATAATCCTCAATTAAGTTATCAAATAAAAATTTCATAAATTTTATTTATTCACTTCACATATTGGGGTTTGAAAACCTTTAATACTAACCAAGACTAGTTGACTAAGTACCTTGCCTTATTGTGTTTTTTTTACTTTGGGGACTCTACCTATAGGTGAAAAATACATGATTTGAAGTGAAAATATTATGTATCACCTCAAATTATCCCATATATTAATTTTTAATTAGTTTTCACATATATTATTAATCTTCATGATTTTAAATGCCTAGACACACTCCTTTCCACTCATTACCTGTTGAATGAGACACCTTACAAATTAACCCTCTTATAGGTATTTATAACCTCTTGAGACTTGGGTATGATGTTTAGATATTCATTTGGATAAATGGGAACCACATATAATATAATAATTCTATTTATTCACCTGAAATGGGATTAAATACTATTGAAACACAAATCTTAGCTCACTGTCTACCTGTATGTGGGATTTTTTGGCAACTTGTATGGATTGAAAATGGGTAAAGGGGTCCAAACATAGATTATTAGTATATTTGATGATTTATTAACTTAAAGATGTTATTTTTACCATTTAAAACCATATATAAATTTTTAAAAGGTCAATAATTGAAATTTTTGGATGGAGGAGTTCTTATTAGTCTCAGACGTGTAGATGATAATGCCTAAATTCAATGTTTTTAAGGAAACTTATAGGCTCTAAACTTGCATCTTCTCCTTACTCTTTAGACCTCATATTTGGCATATATACTCTCTATGATAGATTATTTAAATCTCACCTATTTTTATGATTTATAAATTCTTTCCAACATGTTATAAGGTGTCTACAAGAACCTCCAAGACCTCTATTTTCATGCATTAAGGATAATGGGCCTGAACTTAGTCATATCATGTTTTAAACTCTTTTACACCTCAAGTTACCAACATAACCCATAAAATTAGTTGCCCTTATTAATACCCTAATATTATAATAAAGGGTTCATCATGCTTCAATCCCCTATTTTCCATCTCAACCTACTGTCTAGGGCCACCTAGAGGTTGCATTTTAATGTATACAGATAGTAAGATGTAAATATGGATAGTATCATCGTAATTGGAATCCACTTGAGATATAGTCCCATATCAAGGATTAAAAATGGATTATTTAAATTTGAAAGGTCCTTTATCATTTCAAACAATTATTTCCAACATGAATTTTATTTTCAAACAGTTGTAGGTGAGTAATTTATGGTAGACTAGGTGAAAATGTGCTATATGACTATTCAGTCCCTCTTTTTTCATCAAATGAAGGCTTGATTAACCAATTAATGATGATAAAGGATATACCATGACCTAAAAAACTTAAACAAACTATTTTTAACCTATTTTATAGGCTTCATGGATGTATTTCACCATGTTTGCAAGTAAACAATGAGCAAAAGTTGAATGTATGGTTCTCCATGACTACACTCATGAGAATTACTTTGAATAATGGAAATGAAAGCTTAATTAAGAGTACATAGAACCTTTAAATCATATAATTTTAAATAAAACAACTCCTTAAAGCCACCATCAAAGCATGAACTCTAGTAAAAGGTGCAAACCTATTTGTCATCCCATATGAGACCAAAAAACTAAGATTATTTGCTCATTGAATCAGCTTAAAACTAGAAACTAAGAATGGATAAAATTGGGGAAAAATCCAAAATCCTCTAGAATAAAACTTATAAATTAGTTTGTACATAATTTCTCAAACCAAGGCAAAACCTATAGGGTACATAGATTTATAAGGATAAAGACACAATCAAATTCATGGGGATTTTTCATGAAGTATAAGGCACCATTATTCAAAATAATTATATGTAAATGAAGGTATCTAAGCTTAATTTAATCTCCCCAATGTGTTTGAGCTGAAACCTCTTGAGTTATCTATAACAAGAATGAACTTCAAGGTCACTTCTGCTTGCCAAGAAGACTGAAAAGGGGAAAAATGGTTTTGGGCCAAAAATGGCACTTCTAGAGAAAAAAGAAAGGAAATTAGCATGGATAATCTGAATATACATAACATGATTCTTTATCATGTAGCACACTTCCCAAAGAGCCATACAAGTGCCAAATTCTTCTTTTCCTTAAGGAAACTACCCTTTTTTGAGGAACCTACTAGTTTTATATTGGTTTCAGTTACTTAAGTCCTCTTAAGACACATGGGATGTGACATCATCTTTTAGAACCTTTACACTTCCTAATAAATCTATATAAGTCATTAAATACACCCTTTTTGACCTGAAAATGACTAAAGGGATCAAAATAACTAATGACCAAAGATACTACAACATCAAAAGACATTAATTAACCTATAAAACACTTTGTGACATTTATATTAGACCCCTAAAACATCTAAAAGTCAATTTTTTACCTAGGGATGCCCCAATTTGACCTAAAAGTCAAATTTGGTCAACAAGGACCAAACATATAATTTTTAGACTAAGGTTAGGTTATGTTAAAAAACATGACCAAGCCTTAGTATAAAAAAATATACTAAGTCCATATAATTTTTAAAGTGTTCCCATGTAATTTATTCCCACCAATTTTAAATTTTGATTCAAAGGGATTAAGCTAGGGTTTACTAACCAAGGGTTTCATGATGCTTA
>JARHVA010002707.1:1115000-1125000 GCA_037957365.1 Torreya grandis | reverse complement strand
ATAGAAACTTTTACAAATAGTTAAAAGGGGTTAGTGTGTATAAGATGCATTAGACATACTTCAGACCCTGTGTGTGAGCACACTACCTACATAACAATGCACTGAGGAGGTATCAAGCCATATGTAGTTCTCCCTTTAAGAATGTTTGGTTCAATAGTGAATTAAAATGTAAGAAATTAAAAAATTGGGTGTGCTTGAGATGCCTAGGGGCTGGTTTCAGGACTTGAATTGGCTTGAAAGTGTATAGATTAGCTATATGCAAAGAATAGGGAAGATTGCTTGAGTGGTCTTCCTTTTATTCTTACTTGATTAATATTTACCAAACCTTTCCAAATGATCTTTGAATGGGCTTTTATATATATCTATTCGTCATGGGTTAGATGAAACCAAACTAGAATGACATAATAAATAAGAGGATTCAAGGAAAAATGGTAATCTAGGCTCAAATTATGATTGGATAAGAGTGCTAGAAAGGGGACACCCTAAGGTCCAATGCTATAGTCCAACCTTGGGGCTATTTTCCTAAGTAAACATGACTTGGGGGGATAGATTAGTCATGAAGAGAGGTACCTGGCTTAGCTAGGATCAAGTTTGGAAGGCTATGATTGACTAAGAATTAGTGAAATAAAGCCTAAGAGGGTTATGAGAGCAATGAAGAGGTACTTATGTATTGTGTGTCATTAGTCATGCTCAAGTTACTAAATTTTGAATTTTATATGACTACATATCTATTGGTCAATACTACTATTATTATGTGTGCACTTCATTATTATATATATATATATATATATCCCTCATAAAGGTACCTTTATACATTAGAGAATATCACATGTCCATATATTATATTTCCTTTTTGGGAATCATATCCTTTCATATCTCCTTAATTTTATTATATATATCTTACACATATGAAGCATAAGATACTCATGTGTCTAAGATATTATAATACTTGTATATAATATAATGTAATTTCTTACTTACACTGAGTCACATGGGATTATACATATATGTTACATCATAGATTTATCCCCAATAACCAAGGTATATCAGACATATTTATTTCCCTTGTCTATATCATTTTGGTATGAGGTTATACCTTGTTATCGGTAATTATATTTTTATATAACTACATAAGTTACTTGATAATAGGCGATGATTTTTTCTCTTTTGAAATGATTAGTTTCAAGAACATGTACCAATACCTCACCTTAAAAGGGGGAAAAAATGTATATATTATACATCCATATTTTATATATGATAGTCTAGATATTCCAAATAAAAATAACTTTAAAAATACTAGGATGAATTAAGGAACACCAAGATGAATAATGAAGTGATAGATATCTACTTCCCTATGTTTTACTTATTTTCTGATTAATTTGATCTAAATAAGATAATTTTTTTTTTATTAAAATATCATTAAATATTATAGTAATAATAAATATCTAAATGCAAAATGGTATATTGACATTGCACTTACTATATTTAAAATTCAAAAAGCAAGACAACATATATGCACTTAGATTACTTCTGAGTTTTTGAACTCACTATATTTGTTAATGTCCCTAAAAATGATTTGTAACTAATTTATGACATATATATAAAATAGATATGATCTCAACTTCTAATTATATTATTCTAATTAATCTCAAACCCTTAATATTAAATGTACTATCTAAGCTTTACATGTATGATTTCATTTAATTATGTGTCTATGCCAATTGTAAATGTTGTACCTAAACATGTAGATACCTCTCATGTGTTCACTTAAACTTGTTATTATACACTAATATATGTTTCTATTCTCCTTTATTTAAAACCCTAATCCCACTTTCAACATAATACCCTTAAAAAGTGGGTTAGAAAAGTTGGTCAAATAACCCAAACCACTTCTTAATAAGGGACTGAGTATTGCATATGATCAAATAATTTTAAGAGGGATTAAAAAATAAGAATTTATCCCACCTAGGTGTATATATATGTATTCACCATTGTGATCAATCTATAATGGATTGGAATGTTTATATTTTGACACTTGACACCATGAAAATTTGACCTATGTTTGCATTCACAATTAGATCCAAGGATTATCTTTATGAGGGTATTTAGATAAATGCATTTATCATAATGTATAAAGAGGGTTATAATATATTTATAGATATTATTAGGACTTTCCAAGATAGGTATAACCTTATCATTGATTTTATTTATATACAACTCTTTTATATTTCATATTATGATTGACCCATGAAACATGTCTAGAACAACCTAATGGAGACATCCTAACTTTAAAAATAATTGTTAAGTGATCTTGGACACTATTAAAATAAAAATATACATAAAATATAATTAAACTAGTTTTTTATTACCATTTCTTTCTTGTGAGTGAAAATTATTTATTTGAGATATGGGAAAGATTTGATTAGGATTTGACAGTGTTTTTACATATAGTATGATGATCCTGAATATGTGTGTCTAGTAAATTTGGTTATCCAAGATAATATTTGGGTATAAATATAGGGTAAAGTCTGAACAATATTAAATTGTGTAAAAAAACCCAAAGTATTTCAAAGTGTTCCAAAGTTTATGTTTCCAAGTGTATAATTAAAAATTTAGGTTTATAAAAATACCCCCTTTTAGTCTATTATTGTGCTTGGTATTGACGTGTATGCCTTTAATTTCTCACTTTTTCCATGAAAAACTTACAAGGAAACATGTATTTATTAATTTCTAGTCATTATATAAAAACATACATAGTCTAGATCATTAAAATATTTAAAATTGAAAATCCAAGGAATGGATACCCTTGATAGTATTAAAACCAAGTTGTCACTTGTTGGACTTGTTTGGAAAAAGTAATGGAGTTATTATTCCCAAATGATATTTAAATTTTAAATTCATATTTTGAGGATTTTTAATTATTCAAATACCATTTGAGAAGAATAAGTGATATAAGTTGAACATCATAGAATCATCACCATCACTAATCTAAATATCATAATTATTATATGAAATTTAGAAGTCAAGTTTGTATGTAAATTTGAAACCCAAAAGTAAGATGTTATGTAAAATATAGAACCATGAAAAAGGTTTGTATTTCAAGGTGGAACCTCAAAATATGTTTCTATTGAATTATAAAAATTTAATCAATTATTGAAAATGTATTTTGGATCTAAAGTGCTTACATAGTACCATTGTTCCACATTGATACACAACATAGAAGTAAAAAGTTGTTTGGATGAAAAAAATTCATGATCAAATGTGACCCATTTATACCTCAAAGTATTATATAATTCCATAATATTTTTTTAATAGTATGTCTCTAAATTTATTTAATGTAGTTAATCTGATAAAATTTCTCAATCTGACCCATATAATCTATCTTATAATGTCACCAAATATCCTAAGTGTTCCTAAAATTATGTAAAATTCCCCAAATGTGGCTCAATTTATTGAACATATCCCATATAAACCACATAATTAGACCCAAATTATGAACTATATATCTATCACACCCTAATTATCTAATATAATCCCATTATATGCCCCAGTTTTGATATGAAGGATGAAACCTACAAGTCACTCATCCCAAAATAAAGAGTTATGCACATCATGTGACATATATAAAATTATAATAATATAAATTATATATAAGAAACATGATAATATATGCCATCATATAATATTTAATCATTAAATCATGTATAAAACATTTAATCTAAGTAAATGGGCATATAATATCATGTCAATTAGATATATCAATTAGGCATGTAGTATTAAGCATCACAATAGATGAAATATAGAAATAATGACATCACACACAAATAGAATTATGTGTGTTATAAATCACAACATCAAGCTTAGAACTAATATTATCAATGTAACCATATAAAAACATACAATATCATAATCATGTAGAACATAAACACTTAAAATATGAAATGACTTCGACTTGACATAGACATAAAATGGTCATGAATCATAAAGGGAATACTTTGACACAAACTAACACACAATATGACAAAACACTATTTATTCACTCATATTACACAAAATATAACACACATCAATGATCTCACACTATAATAATTATCAATCACACACATACTAAGCAATGTTACTATGTATAATCAATCAATGTCATAGGAAATAAAAATCTATAAAGTATGGGAAACAAAATTCATGTGATAGTATAATATGATAAATGGACTATTATATAATATTTTAGAAATATGCCCCCATTGTAGGCATGATCCTAATGTAGAAATCTATCCCATGGGTATAAATAATGTCATGCACTTGTATGTCCATGTATCATATCTAACTTTTTTGTCCTACATACCATTCATGTATAATATAAAATGCATAGGCATAGAAAATGGACATGTAATTCATAATTTAATGACTAATAATATCAGCCAATCATGTAAACTAGAAAATAATGTCATGCGTAGGTCCTTTTTTTTAATTTTTTGATATTTTTGATGATTTTGAATTTTTCAAATATTTTAAAATTTAGTAGCTATTTATTTAATCTATAAATTATAAAATAAAATTACTAATAATATATAATAATATAAAGGATCCAAATAATCCATAGTATATTTAAACACAAAGTGTGTAATAAGTGTAATAGTAAATCGATATCAAGGAAATTAAGGTAAGCAATATGATCCAATGTATATGTGAGTCACAAAATCATGACTAAAAAAATCATGTGGAGATAAGAAGATACATGCCATAATGGGAAATAATTACTGTATATTCATGTCATAATATGTAGGCATGGAATGTATGTGATCATGTATGCTAAATGTTGGTGATAAAAATAACAAGCATAGATTGCCAAAATGGATGGATGAGAAAGTAGTATGCCACATTGAGGTGTATTGTGCCTCTACTAGAAATGATGTGTCTTTATATGATATCTATAAATAATTCTAATGATTGGATAACAAATTAAATTTGAAGGGCCAATTATAAAATCATAACTAAATAAAAGTAAAGGGATAGCATGATGATCAATACAGAATATTATGTACACATGTATGTCAGGGTACAAGTTTATAGAAGACAACATGTAAAATTTAGAGAAAAAGATAAAGTAAGTAAACATAAAAAATATAAGTACAATAAAAACTATTCAATATAAAAAATATCATATTAATGGGATAGTAATATTATGTCTTGTATTGTATATTTTTTAATCATCAAGTGTATTTTCATATTCATCCACTAATTTAGACATGTCATTGTAATAATATTTGTTATTTTTATTAGTTTACACATAACTAGACATACATTATTTTGGAATTGGTTTATTGGATTTTATTTTATATTTAATATAGTCATCATCAGAATTATCATGCCCCTAGTTGTGGTTATTTGTGGAGAATAATTATACATTATTGAGAGATATTTGAAGAAATGGTTTCCACTTGGTCTCCCTCTTTTTGAGATGTTCCATCTCTTGAAATTGATAAATTATTTCCTTACATTTTAAATATAATTTGATCACGATTTTTGTCAATTATTTCTTCTATTGATCTTATCAATGAGTTTCTTAGTATAACATTATATTAGGTCAACATGGGATCAATATGGAGTATAGTGGAATGAAAAGTGAGACCAAGAGCTATGGGACACTTAATGGATCATATTGTGAGTGGTGTATATAAATTATTATTTATTTTATCATGTAAACAAGTAGGTTTTACAAGGATCCTCCAATCGAATAAATAAATAAGTACCAAAGTAAAGCAGAGTAAGCCCCAATGGCTGGAAAATAGTCTACAACTAAAACAAAATGAAGAGCAAACTAAAACTTATAATAGAAGGCCAAACAAATATAATAAAATAATGTAATTATTTAGGGGTTAGGGTGTATTATATGATTTCCTTGATGAGATTATTATCCTCCACCTTGTCTTTTGAATTTTCCTTGATAATTATTTCTTAGGTCCTTTTGCTCATGCCCTCAATAGTGTCCTTCAGGAAGATCATCCTTGGTTTCTTTTAGGCCTCCTTTTCCTAGTTATTCTTAAGAGGGTTAAACAAAGAAAGGGGTTTTGGGGAGGGTTTGGAAGTGTGATAAATCATATACTTATCATATTTATACCTGCATGGTGGTCATTTACCTCATTATTTTATGCAATTTCTAGTATCACCTTCCTGACTTCTCTATTCATCAAGTTCCATTCCTTAATCAGGGTACCTAGACCAATACCCACTTTGTGGAGTTTGTCATTGAATTTCTCTAGCTGTCTTTTATTTTTATAGATTGAATTAGTCAAAAGGACTTCCCCTTCCCTAAATATTCTACCTCATCCTCCTATTCTAAGAAAATGGGTGTAGGTTTGTTAATAATGAGCTGAAGGAGGATGTCTTCTATGAAGATTTTAGTATTAGGGATTTTATGGGAGGGGATAGGAGGATGGTGGGGAGAACCTATATTTGGGTCTTTATTAGGGGATTCCTCCTGTACAAAAGACCCCCTCAACATAGCTTCTTTCCATTTCATGGTATCCCCATGATTTAATAACATAAATATGAGCCCTTGGTGAATTATGGAATTAGATTCACTAATTTGGAAGGCAATAGAAGTGTTCTCAAGGGATTTCAATAGAAAATTTTTTAGGCTAATTCTATATCCATGGAAGTGATTTAACAAATATAAATGATGGGAGAAGATGAGAATAAATTTACCTTCCAATATTAAGTACTTCATAATCTAGAGGTAGACATTTGGCCAATACCTTGATAAATCCATCCTTGAGAAATCCTTCTTGTCCATTTTTATAATCTCATTCTTTCAAAAGAATTTTTTCATTAGCTCCAACTTTTTGGATTGATATTTGAAAGCCTTTGAGCCCTCACATGACATAACTATAACTTTCATAATGATCTCCTCTATAATAAATGTTTTGATACCTCTCGTATCCAAATATTATTATTCAAGTGGTTAATGTCATGACCAAGATACTTGAGAAGTGTCATAATACATACAATAATTTCACAAGAGTTATTAACCATTAATTTGGTGTATTTTTTATTGTTTATGTGAGGGCTAATGACTAAAGGTTATAGGAATGATGAAGGATTTTTGGTTTCCATATCAGAATCCATGTTTGTAACCTTAGTCTTCTTAGGTACATATTTATTATGAAATTACTTCTTAGTCACCTCTTTTTTTTCAAATCCTTCTTTAGGCAACTCTTATTTTTGTAATTCAACCTTGGGAGATCGAACCAAAGTTTTAGTGGGTTTCTCAATATTGGAAGATTTTCTTGAGTCTGGTGGTGATATAATATATATGTATCTAATGTAATATTTCCACTATCAGTAATATATTGTATTATGTGTTTTAATTCTAAACTCTTATTTGTGGTATGTCCATGAACTCTATTAAAAGTACAATAGTATTTAGATTTTTCATGTGACACATAGGAGGTAATGTTGAAGAAGACATACTTTGATACAAATAAGGTGTTAATGGGGAACTATAGATGAAATTGATAATTTCATGATCAATATTTTATACATGTTTGATATTGTATTCAAGTTAACTAACCTTTAATGATATAGTTTGGACTTGTTTTTGTAATGTATCTATGGAATACATAATAGTAAGAATATGATGTTCAAGAATAGTATCAATCTGAATAGGTTTATTTAAAGGGTTACTCTTATCATGGATGGATACACTAGGCATGTTACTTTTCATGGGATAGGAATATTTAGCTTTAACATTATAAACCCTAGACATTTTAGATTTGAGACACATGTAAAACCCTACACCTTTTACCTAGTAGTGCTTGTTTACTATGAAAAGTTGAGTGTTAGATGTCAATAACAAGGATGGATCCTCTACCAAGTTTAAATTAGAATTTTCAGCTACGTCAGATCTCATGGAGAGTTAAATTCATGAGTCTTGGTTAGGAGAAATCAAATGAACACATACAATACTATAAATAATATTTATCTATAAAGCATTAACAACATATCTACATGGATAGTACAAGAATTAATTAAAGGGTCAATGTAAAGTGTATATACATTTCGAAGAAAGGATGTGAATTAAGTACCAAATAGGTGTGATATATCATCTAAGATCAATTATATATAGGTCACCACTAAATATAATAGACACCTTCCAACCAATATGTCTTAGACTATATCAATCTTATGAAAATCTTGTAACTTAAAATTTCATAGATGGGAAACCATGAGTTTGAATAAAGTTTCCCTCAATCATAAATCAAAACCACAATATTATCTAACCTTTAGACATGATTTATGCAAATGTCTATCTCATATAGATAATGTGAAAGTTAAATACATAGAGAAAATACATAGATCTATAATATAATAGATATATTATATTTCACACACTACATGCATACCCTTAGGTATAGATACAAATATATAGGCAAACCATTACCTATGATTAGGGAGTAAAAAACCCATGATTCTATCCTAGTATCATGTGTTTTTTAGACCCATTACAAATAATAATATATTACTTATATAGTTTTTAATATATTAGACTAACAATATAACATAATCGTAAGTACTTTTTTTACTATATGGTAACCCACCATTTTACTATATGGTAGCTTACAAATAATCATGTGAATACTAAATTCCCAATATTCACCCCCTTAATTTTTACATGGTAGAACACATCTCATTCTCAAATTACAACATGCTACCAATAGAGCTGACCTTATGATATTGATCCAAAATTAAAGTCACTCTTGATCAAAATTCCATGGTTTTCAATAGGTTTATCACAAACCTAGACATGAATAGGGGCCTATAAACCTAATCATCTCATGTAGTTTTTTGGATCACCAATAACCTTTTCAAGATCTATGAGTGTTATAGTAATTCTTGATAAATACTCTAATATGTTTTTACATTAAGGGATTACATAGGAATAGCTCACATATGAAAGTGAATATACATTAAACCTTGTTCTTACTACAAAACACATATATAAAATAATACAAATACCACACCACATAACTAATAAAATGCCACCAATCATATTCATAAGACTTCATGTTGTTTTTTACTCAATTGATGAGGATGTGAAGCTCAATATTTTCCAAATCAATTTTTCTTCCCCCCTCAATGTGAAACAATACATCTTCATAAGACATCTAAGTCACCCAAAAATGCATTTGTAAGGAAATTTATTTTTATTTTTTATAATATGAAAACTGACAAAATAGGACACTTGACAAAATGACTCAACTTTTGACTCATTTTTTACTTTGGCTCATTTAAAATAAAAAATGTCTCTAACCTTAAATAATTTTTTTGACAACATTAACCTTTCAATGGTTATGATTATACCAAAAAACCAAACTTTTTTAAACTTTTGAGCATCCTAATGACCATACCCTATAATATTATATTAGATTATTATGGACTAAAAGATAGACATATTTTGAATGACTATACTAATAATCCATATCACAAACTTAAACCAAAAGTAAATACATAGATATGAAAAAATACAAACTATATAATTTAAATTCATATCAATTTTTTAGAGAGGATATAAACATACTCATCTATGATGTGTATGAAAAGTATCTAGTTTGTATGAATATTGAAGATGATTCCTTCATCACATGGATGTAATATGATGTCAATAAATGTTTCAACAACCTTTTAACTAGGAATTCTTCTTTTCTATGGCAAGTTATGTGTTGGATATAAATACCAAGGATGGATCCTTTGCCAAGTTTAAAGCATAATTTGTATCTATGTTAGCTAATGGTTAGTCAAACACATTAATCTTGTTTAAGAAAAATAGGATGAACACATATAATACTATAAATAAAATTTATCCATAAAGCATTGACTGCATATATACATGTATAATGGAGAAATGAATTAATGGGTTAATGTCAAGCACACAAATTTTGGGAAGAAATGATGCAATTCAAGTACCACACAGGTGTGATAATTCCATTAAGATCAATGATAT